>PVHY01033505.1:0-11084 GCA_004024945.1 Uropsilus gracilis
TCATGTGTCTGTTGGCCATTTGTACCTCCTCTTTGGAGAAGTGTCTTTTTAGTTCTTCTCCCCATTTTTTGATTGGGCTTTTTATTTTGCTTTTGTTTAGTTGTGTGAGTTCTTTGTGGATCTTCGTTATTAAACCCTTATCGCTATTGTGGAGGGCAAAAATTTTTTCCCATTCGGTTGGGCTTCTTTTAGTTTTTTTGTTGTTTCTTTTGCTGTACAGAAGCTTTTTAGTTTGATATAGTCCCATCTGTTTATGTTTTCCTTCATTTTTTGCCATCTGTAGATGCTTCCAGAAAGGGATTTCTGAATTGTAACTCCTGAAGGGTTTTACTCAAGTTTTCCTCTATGTATATTATGGTTTCAGGTCTGACCTCTAAGTCTTTTATCCATTTTGAGTTGATTTTTGTACATGGTGTGAGGGAGCTGTCTTGTACAGTCAACTAATCTTTGACAAAGGAGTGAAAAACTTATGCTGGAAAAAAGATAGCCTATTCAATAAATGGTGCTGGGAAAATTGGACTAAGATATGCAAGAAAATGAACCAAGATGGCTTCATACTTTGTACAGCAATCTTGCTTTAGCCCTGCCTTCTCTTTTCTGTATTGAATTTATTAGGAATTTTTCATCAAAATTTCGATAACCACATACCTATATATAATTGTAAAAAGATTAGCTTTTTACATATCATTCTTCACTTGTTGACCACCTTGTACTACTGTAGACAGGCACATGCTATACGTATTACAGGTTTCAAGATTCAGGTCAAGAAAGAAAAAGAAAACCATGTTTCATGTTTTCTTTTCGTGCGCGCACACACACACACACACACACACATACATATAAACCCATACAAAGGGGAGGAAAACTGATCTTCCCTGTACCCTCCTGGGGTCAGGACTGAGATATTCCTTGTAATAATATCGAGATCAACAAGACAAGTGTATGATCAGACATGAGAGACCTATATGCCATCAACCCTGAGAAAAGGAGTGAGAATCTAGGACATCAAAGGGGAGGAAGGCAATTCATAGAAAGATAAACATTTGATAAACCAGTGAATGCCATGCCAAGCAGACACAGGAGGACTTTAAGCAAATAGACCAAGCTTCTCCCCAGCCTGCCACACCTAGCTCACATTCCTTGTAATCAACCCCGGTCATAGCCCTACCTCTTCTACAGAAGTGGCTGATTCTTTCAGGCAGTCAGGGATGGGTCAAGAAAAGCAACTTGATTTCTGCTATTAGAAAAACAGCCTAAAGTAGCCTAAAAAGACATATTTTGGCATATGAGGTGGCAAGTTTTCTCCCCTGCAATGCCATGCACACACGGGTGTGAGCATGAGTGTGTGTGTGTGCGTGTGTGAAGTATTGTGAGCATATTGGCACAAGAACATATTTTCTACATTTGGAAAAATCAAACCAAACAGAGAATCCAGTTTCCGACGAAGGCCCAAACGTGTGCACAGGTGCCGAAGAGACTTCGGGGCATGTCATTTCTGGAGATGAGACCCGAATCTTTGATGGGTCCCCAGAGGCTGATCCACAGAGTGAGTCATAGCAAAACTCTTCTCTGCTTAGCTCCCTGGAAAGATGGGGCTCTTTTCTGCCTGAGAACCCCTCACCCTGTAATTCAGGAAGATACCAACCCTGGCCCCTTATGGGGTGACTTTGGCGCACAGAAAGTCGAGGGGTTCATCCTGGACAGCCAGGGTTCCCTGCCCACCTTGCTGTTTCCTAGACAAAACAGGCAAGTCGAGAGGCTTCTTTCAGACAGGCCTTTAGGAATTTGCTGGGCCTGCTTTTCTGGGTTGTCCAAACCTCCCTGTAGTGAGATCCAGTCAGGATGTGGGCTGAACGGAGAGGCAGTTACCAGGCCGTTTGCTCTACCACTGAATTGACTTGGTCAGAAACCAAGGCATAGCTGTTCCCCGAAGCTATGAGAGTAAACACTGCCTCCTATTTTTAGCCGCTCACTGCTTGCAAAAATAGCTCGAAATCCAGACCTTGGAGTCTCAGCAGCCTTCAGCTTCACAGGTCATCTGTAGTAACAACCATCTCAACAGCAACCTAGCAGCCCCACTGACACTCCCTGGGCTTGTGTGTGCGGGTGTCCACTGAGGCCTTCCTGCCTTTCAGCCTTTCAGGGGGTGATCATGGTCACCGAATTCTGAGATGTTAGCCTACCTATTCCCGGTTCCACAGGCCTGAACCCCAAGTTAGTCCAGCCGGACACCACAATCCATGTTTTTGAGCCCTTTTTCATTCTTGTCTTTCCACATTCCTTAAGGATCTCTGTGCTGGGATGTTTACCTGGCATCTGGTTCCTCAGAGAACTTCAGTTGCCGAATTGGGTTCAAGTTAAATAGTCAAGAGATTATGTCCATGGAAACAAGAGATACGAAGTCCCATTTTTCGTATTTTTTTATTAATATTTTTTCAAAGCCATTGGATTGATGTTGCCTTGTTCTTCTCATCGTGTTCTCCTTTTTACAGAGAAACCCAAGCTATTTTTCCAACACAATGTTATTTGGGGTAATTGCTTGACAATTTAAAGGGCATCCAGCACTTGTACAGAACACAGTCTTTAAATGGCCAATAAAACCATCAGGGCATGAGCAGGCTCCAGGGTGGAACCGAAACGTGGCAGCCTGTCCCTGTTGATTGCTTTAGCAGAAAAATCCAGTTCGGGATCTGGGCCTTGTGTTTCCTGAGATGACTGGCATGCATCCTCCGAGGAGCTGCACCTGGGGTTCTTCTAGTTTAAACCTATTGATCTCACGGAAATGGCGTTTGGAAACAGTCTTTGGCGGGGTGATAGCCAATTCAAAGTCCAGGGAACTCCCACATGGAGGCAGTATCCTTGTTTTTAATTTGACAGCTCTGGGAGGGAACATACCATGGTACAAGTTGTTTCCTAGCAAGTGGAGAAAGGCTCCAGAAATGCTGTGGTGAGGGAGTGATGGGTGGTGCCTGGGAAGGAGGGTGCCTGTGCTGGAAATCTAAAAGTGAGTGCCTCTAAGGAAAGAAAAAAAAAAAAGAGAGCTGAGGCTGTTTGACTTGTAGGTAGCAGAGACCTACTTCAAACTCACTTAAGCAAATATCCATAAACAGTCATGTTGATAAACATACACATATGTGCGAAGTAATGTAAGTAGGATAAGGGCTTTCTTCCAAGAGTACGAAGTTTCTTCATGGAATATGTGGTTGGAGGCTTTGGGAGAGACCAGAATGCCTTTGGTCCAGAGTAACGGTCCTCTCTGCATCTGCTCTCAAGGACCCAAATTCTGGGTCAGGGAATGTGTCTATTCATTCAGGTCAGCAGCCCCAGTTGTTAGCGTGGCTGGCACAGCTAGGTTGATGCAAAAAGGACTGTGAGGGGGCCTGGCGTGCATTTAATCGCAGCCCACAGAAGTGAGGCTGAGGCTAGGAATTGCTTGAGTATGCAGGTTGGAGACCTGCCCAGGGCAACACAGCGAGACCTAGTCTCAAAAAATAGCTGGGCGTGGTGGCACGTGCCTGTAATCCTAGCTACCTGGGAGGCTGAGGCTGGGGATCGCCCGAGTTCGTGGTACCCCAGGCAACGTGAGCCTGCAGTTCCCTGGACACCAAAGTGAGACCTAGTCTCAAAAAAAAAAAAAAAAAAAAAAGGGCTGTGTGACTCTGGCTAAGTGACCTAACTTCTCTGAGAATTGGTTTTCCCATTTGGATAAGAACTGCTACCCCGCCGGGCATGGTGACTCGTGCTTGCAAACTTCAGCTTATGAAGCGGCTGGGGCTAGGGATTGCGGTTCGAATCCGGCCTGGGGCCTGTAGCGAGACCTAGTTCCAAAAAAATAGCTGGGCGTGGTGGCGCGCGCCTGTAATCCCAGCTACCTGGGAAGCTGAGACTGGGGATTGCTTGAGTCTGTGGTACCTTGGGCAACGAGAGCCTGCGGTTCCATGGGCAAAAATAGCGAGACCTAGTCTCAAAAAAAAATAAAATAAAATAAAAAATAAATAAATAAATAAAATAAAAAATAAAAAAAGAATGGCTACCCCGTGTGAGAGTGACTCAAGGAAATGCATTCCAGCTTTTTATTCTTCTGCACAGAGTCTCACAGTCTAGTTGAATGTGTGTCATGGTTCTCTTTTTAGATGGGAAAATGTCTTGAGAAGCAGCTTTGTCCTGCTTGGGGCATATAAATGAGGTGTGAGGGGATATGCTTATTTTTAAAAAATGATATCCCAGTCATCTGTTTTTTTTTTTATTCTTAGATCAAGAAGAAGTGATTCATTATATTCTAATCTAATATTTTTACATTCGAAAGAGTTTTACTGATCACTTATCAAAATGAACTAACTGAAATTGAGTTTTGTCAGATATTGCTTTATCAGCACAATTATGCCTCTCAAACATAACTGAACTGAATGTTTTAAGAAAAACCTGTAGTGATTAGTTGTAAAAGTTTGAATCTTATTTATAAAGTTGCCTATTCATACATCTGCTGGGTTAAGTCCAGCAGTTTTTGCATGTTGGGTTTTTTTTTTTAATTGCTTGCTCAGACCTATTGAATAAAATATTTGGATACAGTCAGCCCTTCTGTCCCAGCTGGAGAGGTCCTGGTGATATTCGATGTCAATATAGCTTCTGAGTAGTTCTGTAGTTGTTTAAAAGGATCTTTATTTGAAAATTTGCTTGTGATATATTTTAAATACACAAAAACCAGAGAGGATAATATGACAACAATGTCAAGTCCCCCGTTCCCCCTTTACCCCCATTTAAGAAAGATAGTTGTTATGATACTATTTTTACTCATCCCCTAATGGGACAACTTGCCAACTGTTAGATGCACTGTATAACACACACACACACACACACACACACACACACACCACACATATAGAAGCTTAAAAATTATCCAGAACTATATTATATATTTTATATAGCACAGATTTCTTGCTGTACTTATGAAGACATATATTTACATAGACCTAAATACATATAATGGGAAGTATACATGACCTCTTTTGAAGGGTCATTACCAGTTGGAAATTGATGGGTGAGGTTCATCCACTTAAGGGTCTTCACCATATTTGCGATGTTTTGTTTTTTTTAAAAATCATCTGAAGCAAATACAGGAAATGTTAACAATTATTGACTCTTGAAGAGTTTCAGAATGAGCATGTGATGGAACCATCAGACTTATCAAGTAAGAAAGAAGCTGCTCCCTTAGAAATGCCCCCTCCCTCCTCACTGGTGTGCATATGATGAACCAGAGAATGTAACCAAGAGGGGGAAGGGAAGTGTACTTCAATTGCATGGCTCTAATTTGACTTTAATTTTCTAATGCTCTTATGAACAGCAGAAGCTACGACTATCACCAACATCATCATAGCTGCCATTTATTGCATGGTTTATCATATGACAGCCACTTGCCAAACTATATTGAAGGGAGGACCATACCTAAGAGGAACAATAACTATACAAAATAGGACGAATGCTGCATATGGTGATTAAATAAATAAATAAAAAGAAAGTAAAAGAAAAATGGCTACACATTACAAAAGTTTTAAAAGTGTTTGGCTCCATTCTCTGGTTCCTCATATGATAGGTTTGCATGCAGAACACATCTCTCCCATGATCATTTCACACAATTCCATTTTACTCATCACAAATATAAAAGGGAGTGCAGGATAGAGAATGTAGGCATTGCAAGGCATTGTTTTCCATGCTTCTCTTTTGTGGAGTTTTCCTATGTTGGAGGAGATGGTCTCCTTTTTTTCCAGACCCGTGTGTTCACAACTTGCCGAGCACTTTGTATGGGGTTTTCTTTATGTATTTTATTATTATTAGTTTTTTAGACTAGGTCTCACTTTGTTGCCTGGGGAACCGCAGACTCACATTGCCCAGGGTACCATGGACTCAGCGATCCCCAGCCTCAGCCTCCCAGGAGCTGGTGTTACAGGCGCGCACCACCACGCCCAGCTATTTTTTGAGACTAGGTCTCGCTATGTTGCCCCAGGTGGGTCTTGAACCTGAAGACTCAGGAGATTGCCAGCCTTGGAATTCCCAGCCTCCCCCAATAGGCTGCCATTAAAGGCACGCGCCACTGTACCTGACTGTATGGGGTTTTAGTTAGGATGCAGGTTCGTTCACTCTAACAGAGACTCGAGGTGGCAGTGGCTTAAGCCAGGCAGAGATTTGTCACTCACACAATGGTCTGACCATATAAAGCTGATGGCTGGTATAAGAGATCCGTGGGGGGTGGGAGGAGGTGAGGAAGAACACAAGAAGTCTTCCCCAAGCTTCTACTTAGCCTTGCAACAGTAGCAGTCAAGCCTAAGTTGGTTAGTTGATCTATTTAACCATCAATAAAAAAGTTACATCAGGTCCCCAAATTATATTGCTTTGTTGACCTTTTATAAAATATTAATGGTGAGAAAAAAAGAATTGACTGATGTTGGAAGAAATGAAGTTATTTGAGGACCTGGTTTCCTTATGTTTCACTTAAAATTGCAGTTTCTAAGAACCTATCCACCACAATCTTAAGTAAGAGCTTACTATACTCTCTGGAGGTAGGTGTGGCTTTTGTTCCTTTTTCCGTTTGTATCTAGTTTGCTGAGAAGTTCAACTGTGAACACCTAGACTGGGAGTTCTCAGCCTCTCTGGGACTGCCACACCTCATCAGTGTTTGCTTGATTTCATCACACAGTTTAAAACAATCATCCAGGAAGGCACTGTTTGCCCCGTCCGCTAGCATTGAAATCAAGTATTTAATTTTGTTCAAAGAATTCTGTGACATTTATTGAGCAATGGGTAGTACATTTGGGTGTTGTCCAATCAGCACTTGGGACCTAGACCAGGGAAATGTCATCTATAATTTGGTTCAAATTATACCTGGCACTGGTTAGGCTAGAAAATATATTTCCAAAATCCTTCTAATATGAAAGAAGTGCTGTAATAAAATATATGTTTAATATCTTTTTCTGAAGCCAATATTCATACCACTGGCTATCTCCTAAATAGTAAATCAAAAATGACAGATTTTCTAGCAATGATTTTATTTTAAGGGGAAAAAAAGTAGCATTGAAACCAGATGCTTTTCTACAGGATCCAGCCACCAGCATCTTCCATGCAACAGTTTGGCAAGAGAGTGACCCTTCTCTCCCATCCAGATCACAATTTCCAAGCGTTGGCACATGCTGAAAACAAAATCTTGAAAGGAAAGCCTGGTTCCTGAAAGTTCACATCTGACATTATTCAAACTCATGCTGGATCCAAAGGCTATATGGCAGGAGAAGGCACGCAGTTATACCTGCTGTAGAATTCTGCTTCCAGAAAGGTTCAAGGTCAAATCCTTTGTCTGGTTTGGGACCAGGTCAGGACAAGGTGAGGCACTCAGTCTGGCAAAATTCACAGGGATGCCAGAATACCTAGTAATGAAGAGAAATCACATGTGAATGCAATATTTTAAAAATAAATGCAAAACAAATTCACCAGAACAAACATAAACATTTTAAATAGACGATTGTTGTTTCAGCAACCACTGGGCATTGTTCTATGATAGGAGCGGTCATTTCCAATCAGTTTGAGGTCCTCAGATCCCCCAGCAGGCAGATTTTCTAAGGGATGCTGATGAGTGCAAGCAGGCGGGGTGATATGTCTCTTGATTATAGAGCTTTGGTTGATGTTTCTGGCTTGGCTCAGGATGCTGGAGGTGATCTTGATGTACATGCACAGAAAAGCATTTTCCTTTTGTCTCAGGCTTTAGGGCAGCTCCACAGGACCTACAGGAGGCCTGCTCTTCAGGCTGTGGCCATAGCTACTGCAGCTCCAAGCTCCTGGGAGTTCCAACTGCGATGGTTCCTTCTCAGAGGCCATTTCACTGAATATGTGACTGTTGCTAACTCTCCAATCACCATGCCCTGCGTGCATTCAGTCTTTTTCATTTACAGTGGCTGGAAGCCTCTGCTTAGTTTGTCTGTCCAGAGATATAACATACCATCTCACCCAGGCTGTAGATCCCCCAGCCTTCATGCCCCCAACCTTTCGCTTCATAAGTTAGGTCTCTCTTATTTTTTTCCCCTCCCTTTATTTAAGTCCTAATTCCCACAAACAATTGTGCATGCATGTGTTTTCTCACTCCCGTTTTCCCTGCTAGCCTGCAGGTTCCATTGGAACAGGAAACATGTCTGCTGACCTATCACTCTTCTCTCCAGACCCAGCAGGTATCGTAGGGAGCTCCTGTAGACTTTTTCATATTAAACGCACACACAAGTGCTGTATGCGTACTCACGTACTTGCCAATGTGAAGTTAAGATTGGGGGAGTGAATACATGTTTCTGGTTATGATGCTGTTGGATTTCCCTCAAACTCAAAAGTGCTTTCAAGTGTCCATGCTTAAATCCTTTTTTCTTTTCTGAGTTAGGTCCCGAGGAAACAATACTTTTTCTACCTGACAACTGTTCCAGTTTAAGCGGTAGTTTGTGTATCTGAAAGAACAGCTGAGCAAAGGCATTTTGACTTAGTGGAGGCGCTTTAGTCAGTCACTGACTGACTTAGTCAGGAGGCCTGGGTGTGAAGTGTGACCAACAGAAAATGGGATCTTTGTCTTCTTGAACAGTCAAGTGACCTCAGTCTCATTTTCTTATAGGTCTTTGATTAAGGACAAGTCTTTGAAGTCCAGCATCTCCCTTCTTTAGATCTGCTCTACCTGATAGGGTGTGCTACCTCCCTCACCCCCATTGTCTCCTGTCTAAGATTGCAGATTTCAAGGACAGATGCTAAAATGTGAGAATGACCTTAGTTGGAATTTCCCTTCAGGTTGAGGCAGGGGGAGAAAGAAGTGAAATGGTCAAGGTGAAACAGGCTTCCTGGAAGACGGAAATCAGGATATATAAAGGGTGTGCAAACAAAGAGAGGGATTGGAATTTGGATCCAGAGAGGCAATATTGAGATCGGATAGAGAGAGAGATTCAATGGAGGAGAGATGGGAATAGGCCATCTTGTAGAGTGAAGATGTGAGCCATGTGAGCTTGGCCATGTGGCCACCGGGGGCCTGCAACCCTTGGCTGGCCCAGGCTGGCAGCATGTGTGCTAGATGTAGTTAAGAAGTTTGCAGATTAAAACTCCATGTTGGAGTTTGTTTTGCTGAGTTTGACTTGTGTCTGAAAGAGGCCGTGCAAAAGTTAGGCCCGAGAAGAAAGTGAACTTTGCTGATTCGGCGCCATGGTGTTCCTGCTACCTGGAAGACAAGGAGAACACAGCGTGGAAGACAAGGAGGAGCAAGCCAAGGGAGCAGCCAAAGGAACATGCCTTCAAGTGTCTGGAGATGGGCTCTGACTGGACATTGGTGAGATCATCAGGACTGAGAGACAGAGGATTTTGGGGCAATCTGGGGAAGGACTTTGAACAATGCTGAGAAAGGTTTTGGACAATGTTAAGGTAATCGGAGTTTTCCTTACATGTTTCTTGTGTAGTTATTAGGATAATTAAAAATCACTTTGTTAGAAATAAATTAGTCTGCACTAATAGTCTTGCATTGGTTTGGTATTTTGGCTGAGAAGGCTGGAGATGGTGGAAAGAACCCACAAGTGTAGAGTTTAAACTGTGTTTTCTAAGTTTTTTCTTTTCTGCAGTTTTTGGAGCTGAAAGCAGGGAGCAGCTGGCTGGCTTTTGCATATCAACGGTAAAGGTGATCAGTGTAAATGCTAATGAACAGTGTAGTCTGCTTCCTAGGGAGAGACGCAGGCTTGGCTGCTTCCAGATAAAGGCAATTGTAAATGGCCTGTTTGTAGCCTGCTTCGGAGAGAGAAGCAAGCCTGGATATGTGTTTAAAGTCAGAAAGTCTGCCATATACCCTGTTTCATACCTACCATGAACCAGACCGTGAACCCTGAAAAAGAGGCCTCTTTACACCCGAACCCATTTCCATCTATCACAGCACTGCAGTTAGCAAAGCTCCCCTGTCCCCGGTCATTGTCTTGTCTGAATGCATTTTTGGGAGGGGGCTTCTGGAAGCTCTGAGGAGCTAGTGGTTCCAAATATTTGATGACTCAAGTGAAATTTTGCAGTAAGGCACGAGGCCAGGCGAAGGGTCCTTGTCTTTTTGGGCTGTCTTGGATGAGACCGGCCTGCCTGAGTCCTGCCTTTGGACTCTCCCAGCCCAAGCGCTAGTCCACCATGACCGTCACTAGGGAGGTGGTGTCGGTGTGAAACTGAGACAATGGAAAGAGAGTAATGGCAATACTCTGTCAGAACTCTGGTTGCACGTGACACACTCGGGCTAATTTCAATAGGCACAAATAATGCAAATGGCCTACATGTAAGTTAGTCAGGGGCTGATCCCTTCTCTCTGCAAGCCCAGGAAGGGTAGATGGGCTGCTTTTCAGTGACAGTCGGAGCCAGGGTCTGCAGTGTTGTTAGTGGACTTCTTTCTGCCTCTGTTCTCTCTTGTTTCGACGTGCAAAGACTTTCATCCCTAAGCAGGCATCTTCCAGTGGTGGAAAACATGATCTCATGCTTCATAACGTCACCAGGAAGAGACTGCTTCTCTCCCCTGTGATTTCATTTGAAAATTCCTGGAAAGGATCTGATTGGCCAGGCCTGGATCACGTGTCCACTGTCCGCCCAGTCATCTTGGACAAGGGCGGGTGGTTTGCTGTGATTGACAACCCTCAGTAGAGGCACAGGTTGGAGTTGGTGGAAGCGTAGTTCCTCAAAAGAAGGGACGTTGCTTTTTCCAGAACCTGGAGCAGAAACTGGAGCAATGCCAGGTGGCTAAAGATAGATATCCTTTCAGGGTTGTGAGGACTGGAAATGATGTCCATGAAGCATCAGCTATAAAATGGTGCTGGTGTTAAAGTGCTGTCGTGGGGTTCCAGCAGCAACAGCACACGGGTGATGCAAAGGCAAGAGGCATTTATTTTCTGACTTAAGTCAGGGTCCAGCACTGACCTGGATCACGAACGCAGCGGTTACATCAGGGCGAGTGAGGACCCCGAGCCCCCACGCGGTTCTCTTTTATCCCTTGGCAAGGGGCTTGGGGATACGTGGACCTGCTTTGGTTGGCTAGTAAGGGCTAAGAGATAAGGGTCTTACCTGGC
>PVHY01033506.1:0-11084 GCA_004024945.1 Uropsilus gracilis
AATAAAAAAATGAAAACACACACACACAAAAAAACAAAAACCATGGACACACCTAAAAGAAATCACATTAGCAGAAACAAGTTAAAAAGATAAAGACAGACACCAAATGGTTACAACTCGGGGTGGGGGGGCGGGACAGAGGGGGAATGGTCAGGGAGGGTGGGGGGGTGAATCCCGGTATTACAAAGATATGAAATGTATATATATATATATACTATTTGATTATAAAAAAATTTTAAAAAAAAGTGTTGTTATACAACCAAGTTTTTCAACTGAGATCTCTAAAGCTGAACATGGAAAAAGATGCATGATATAAAAATGAAATTGCTTTTAAAATCTCTTAACCTGATAAATTTTATCAGGTTAACATATTCATGAGATATTTTAGTTACCATATAATGGATTGAAGCCTAGCATTTTTCTGAAAGAAAAAAAAAATAAAGAGTACTGAGATTAAAAAAAAAAAAAAAAGTGTCCTGGAAGACTCACTTGTGTCCATGTTTAGTGGAAACCAAAAAGTAATCAAATTCCTGGTGAGACAAATATGACATGTGCAAGCAAAAGGGCCACACCGAGCGGTTACTTGAAGGATCTAGAAACAAATACTCCTGTGTGAACTCAGAGTGTAGGTCTGGGGAGGAAGTAGAGCACAGCAGTGGGTTCAGGGAAGCGGGGTGCACCAATCTCCCCACACAGGCTGACCCTAGCCTCTCACTAGGTTCCTGAGCTGGCCAAGGAGGGCCCCAGGAAAGACAACTTGTCAAGTGGCGGGGAAGGTGGCACTAACTTTGCAAAAGTCATCATGCCTCTTCTGAAATTCTGGAGAAATCTGCTTTCCCCCGAGGCAGAAGTTACCAGAAGCAGCAACTGGACAAAAACAGTGGGCAGAAAAAGGGAGAGAGGGAGAGAAAGAGAGAGAGAGAGAGAACAAGCAAAAGAGAGACAGAGACAGAAAAAGCAGACAGGGAGACAGAGAAACACACAAAGATGAACAGAGAGTCAGAGAAAGAGAAGCAAAGTGAGTTAGCCATAAAAACAAGGAGATATGGAGACAGAGATGGAGGGAGGGGAAGAGAGAGAAAGTTTGACAGAGGGCCTACCTACTGTGACCTTTGGTCTCCCACCCCACACCGCCCCCCCCGGGCTGCTTTCTTTCAAAAGCACTTTGGTCTCACTGTCGGAGAAGAGGAAACCGAGAGCCATGGACACCACCAAGGGTGACCATCCGATAGGCGTTTGGAGAAACTCCACCAACCTAGCACCAACCTCCAAAGGAGACCCAGAGCAAGGGATCCTAGCAGTAGAAGCCCAGCCCATTTTGAGTGTTACTCCATGCCGTCTCACCCTTTCCGTCCACTCCTCACTCTGTTGTGGTGCACTCTGGGCACCATGTTTTCCAGGCTGTGATTCGATAGTACATGGCTCACGCCCACAGTGTGCCTAGGCAGCAAAGCCTAGCCTCATGGCTGCTGTGCTCTTTGCATGACTGAGGAAATCCCCACCAGCTTTGTGAAGTACACAGATCTCAGCATATGAGGGCTGGTGCCCATGAGTGTTCTCACCAGGTGGGTCCCCGAGTCCCAGCACCCTGACTGGGTGAGGCCTGCAGCAACTCACTTCCATCCTCTTTGTGAAATTGATCCATCTCTGCTGGAAGGCAGAAACCAAAGCCCTTCAGTGTTCCCTGGACGCCCTCGCATCCTCAGGCTTCACACCTTGCGTAGGTCACACATTTCACATCCCTGGGTCTCAGATGGCTGCTGATTGCCAGGGCAGAAGCTAGAGTCAGAGTCCCATGGACCATCACCCAATTCTCTGGGATCCAATGGGATTACAGGCCTTGGCAAGCTTTACCTCACTGTAGATGACCAGTAGATAGCCTGAATGTCCACCCCTGCCGAGCTTGATCAAGCCTGTCCACAGCCATGGGCACACTAACCAGGGTCTAGCTCTTCCCTCTAAGGTAGGCTGGTATAGTGTGTGGCTCAGAGAACCCCAGGACGCTGCCATGGGCCTGGTTCTCTCACAGGCACATAGTTCTGAGTGGTTGTGTCTAAGCTCAGCAGGTCCATGAGGAAGGTGCTCACTTAGCAGTTGGTGCCCTGGATGATACTCTGTAATAAGTGGGGATTAAGGAACAAGGGCCAAAGGCCTTCCCTGGAAACCCTACTTGCTACCCATCTCTCCAGGCATCTTGGCCAAGTCCTCTGTCCCTCTGTCAGAGTGTGTCACCTCCTTCAGTTCACTCTCAGGACTGCTGCCCAGACAACCACCAGGTCGATGGTCCCAGGCACTACTTCCTCTGATAACTCAGACAGTCTCCCAGGCTTGGTCTCTCAACTGATTTCTGTTTTCCATGGTGAGTCAAGCAGTCTATATGACTGCACACTTAAAAGGCTTAGGGAGGAGTTTTGATGGTCTATACATGGTGATGCAAAAGCAAGACTGCATATGTGCACTGGAGAAGAATGTGAATTCTGCAGTCAGGTGGAGAGTTCTGTGCCTTCTCTGTTAGTAGTCATAGCGGGGAGTGTTCCTTTCTTGATCTTTCAACTTCTCTCCTTTTCTTCTGTTTGCTGCAAACGTTTGTGGGAGTGAGGTGTTCAGGTCACTGCTGGTTCATTTTTCCCCTTGGTCATGCCACATCTGCTTGGCACATTTGGTGAGCTGCCTGCAGTCACAGCTGCTGTTTCGGCTTGATGACCGTCCTGGCCATGGAAGCTGACTGACTACTTGTCCCTTTGACTTCAAGTCCACCTTCTCTGAGAACAGAACCACCCACACCCCCTCTAAACATTTCATGGTATCTACATTGACCCATGATTCTTCCACCCTTTTTGATCTTTGTGATGTTAAGTCTCTCTTGAACTCCCTATGGATTGAGCCTGTGCTGGATTTGATGGGCAACTCTCATGGCCTCTGGCTTCACCACTGCCCATCACAGCTGTGATTCTAGATGCACCTGAATGTCCAAGGTTGACCCTCACCCGTGTGTGGATACCTTCACACTTTTAAGCCTGCAAGCCTTCCAAGGGGTGTCTTAGGTCAACAGGTCATCAAGCTGTTACAAGGGGGACTGGCCTGCTCCCCAGGAATCAGGAGGGGAGCCAGTCCTTGCACTTGTCCCGCATGAAGTGAACCCAGAGCCCTACAGGCTGCTTCTCTGATGGCAGAACCAAGTCTCTACCTCTCATCAAAGGAGTCGAGGAAATGTATGACTTAGTTGCTCACAGGCTGTATTGTGGAAACAGAACTTGAAGAGCATCTCCAAGTCTAGCATGTGTTCTTTACAGCAAGTATTGCCTCAACCTCCAAGTATTGCCCCAACCTCCAATGTCTCTTTGTGCTTTTTTATGTTGTTCATTCATCAATCCACACAGTCCTTTCTGCTCCTCCTGCCTCTAGTGGCATCATCTAGACTGGAAAAGTGGCCCACTGGCAGTAGCAGTCTGAGGTCCAGGTGGCTGGCTGAAGGACCTTGCTTACTAGGTGGGATATGGTTCAATATGGGAGTCTCCCCCTTATCTGATATGAGGGAATGGATGGCAGGGGTATGGATGAGACTTCCTCATTTTCAATTGACCCTGATGATTGAATCTTTGGTTCAGGCTGAGAAGGGCCAGTATGGTGGGAGAACAGACTGGGCCTAGACATCAGGTTCGAATACCTGTGCTCAGGTCGGGCGTTTCAGTGAGTTCCCAGGAGTGCCAAGGTGACAGTGACTGACACATGAGGGAGGTGTGTGGGGTCAGTGTCCAGCAGGAGAGGGGCACTGCGAAATAGGATGTGCTCAATGGCAGAGTAATTAGGCCTCTGGTACAGAGCACAGGTAACACTGAAGGCAGCAGTGATCCATGGGAAGCTGGTGAGATCACAGGACTCTGACCTCACTGAAAATGACACTGGGAACTTCCAGTCTCATCCATTTTCCTCAACCGCAAGCTACTCAGACACTCTCCTTGAAATAGCCACTGTTCGTGCCCCTCAGCGAGGTCATAGCAAGTGAAGAGTTGCCAATGTCCCGAGGGGGAGTCCTGTCCTCTCCACATCGGCCACCTGGTGACCACAAGGTAGCTGTGACCAGATGGGGTCTACTGGAAAGCCCACCTTACGCCTCAAAAGACAAGTAAGATACTGTGACCTCACTGATGGGACCTGGTTAAGCGCAATCCCAAAACAGCGACAAAGGTAAAATCAGCCCACTCAGAAGAAAAAAGAAAGGTTGAGAAGGACAATGAGCAAGAAGACAGGCAGAGCAGATGCACGAACGTGCAGGGCAGAGACCTGCTATAGATGCCTTTGTTGGCACAGAGAAGCTGAGCCCCTGAGAGACTGAATGCAGGGCAAGCCTCAAAACATAAGCAGAGTTAGAAAGGGCGTCAGTAGCCGTGATGTCACATGGCACATCACCCTAAGCATCTCTCACAGTATGTGGTTGTTACTTTATATTCTTCAGAGGAATCCTCAGCCTGCTGTCATTGGACCTGAACCCTTACGTAAGAGCAGCATCGAGACCTGGCTCCTCCAATCATTGACATCTTTCAAGCAAACCTCGATCACACAACTTTGTGCTACTGTGAGATTCTGTCCATGCTTGGAAGGTCCTGGGCCCCTCGGAAAGCAGACACCCCAGTACCAAACTTCAGAATAATCGCCCCGTCACAGGCCATCAGATTTGGGGTGGTCAGTGGCAATGGTGGGTGGGACATTCTGCTGCTTCACTTTAGTATTTTCAGTGAACAGGAGACAAGCCTGAATGCTTTTCTGAGGGGAGAGCCCTTCCTCATGAACGAACATTTTCCTGACTAACTTGCTCATCATCGCCTGGCAAAACCATGAGTAACAATGAGTAACAGTCGTGCTTACCCACACACCATGGAGACCCCTGACAACCATGTCTCTTCAGAGCAGATGTGTGGGCCCTGTAGTTGAACCCAGGCCTCACAGGTAGGCCCTGTAGAGGAGACCCTAAGGCCTCACGTTCTGACCCAGTCTTGCTCCTTTCCACTCCATCTTCTCCCTCCCTGTTGGCCATATGTACAGCCTGGGGGTGGGAGGGCTATGGGGAGTGGGCAGCAGCTATGTAACTTGTGCCTCCCCCCAGAAGTTGGAAGGCCCCAAGGGTAAAAACAACCAATGCATCAACTCCCATCATACACAAGCCCAGCCCATTCTGCCAGTGGGTCCCTGTGGGCACCTACCTCAGGATAAAGAGGCCCACGGTGGAGTTGCTGGTGGTGGTGGCCACATCACCATGCTTGACTGGCCTGGAAGGCAGCCAGGTGGCCACGTTACTGTTGAGGTACAGCTGGCTCAGCAGCTGGTATAGTCCTGGCCCTGGTATAGGCCAACAGTGCCCATCCTCTGCAGCTGACCCTTGCTGTCCTCCAGCCCATCTTGCCCAGCTAGATAATGTTCCCGTTCACAGACCCAGCTCCCCTGCATGTCCGCCAGTTGTAAGCTGTAGTAGAGCTTCATGGGGTTGCCCTTGGTCAGGGCCCACATTCTGCCAACTGGCCGCCACCGTTGGGGGTCGAACCAGGCAGCCAGCATCTCCAGCTTGGCCGCACAAGCTCCAGGGCAGCCTTCAGCTGGCCAGCCCAGCCCAGGTCTCCCAGAAGGTGAAGAGGCACAGGCAGGGGAGTGTCTCCCTTGGCCCAGTCCCGGCCCAGTAGATGGAACAGCACCTGCACTCAGGGCCGACTCAGTAAATCTTGTCCCCCAGGGTGTGAGCCCGCAGCTTCCAGTTGAAACAAAACCTATCTTTTGGGCCCAAAAAGTTGAACATGGCCATCCAGTCCAGCAGTGCTGCACTTTCTACAAAGGGTCTGGAGGTCTGTGAGCAGCTCAGGGAATGCTGGGGGTGAGAGGTGGGAAGATCCCAGGGTGGGTTGACGGCTCAATGGTGAAGGTGACCGTAGGTGACCTGTGCCAGAGAAACCCAAGTGAATAAGAAAAACAAACAGAGCCTGGGGGTAGGAGGGCTAGGGGGTCTGCTCGGGACCTTGCAGAGAGGAGGTAGAGAATAGGAGTTAGGGTGGGTTTCCCTCTCCCAAAGTGAGCCTGTGCTCTCCAGTTCCAGGGAGGCATCTCCTCTGGCCACAGGGTGTGCGCTGTTGCTTTGTCTCAGAGTGGGCAGATGCCACACCCTCTGAGCCACTGGCTGTCTATGCTTCCTGGGACTTGGCCCATCCACCCAAGTCAGGAAGCCGGCTTTTGCAGAGGGCACCTAGGCCATAGCTGCTGTCTCCAAGTCATGATGACCCTGCAGGACTGAGCATAAAGAGAGTCTGCAGGACTAAGCATGAAGAGAGACTTGTGAGTGTCATTTGAAACCCTTTGAAACTGCAGCCCCCCAACCAGCCCCTCTGAGGTGTCTGCAGAGAGGAGCCCACACCCACATCTGGGTCACAGCTCTGTCTTCCAGGCCTTTTCCTGCATCCACACCTACCTCCACAGCCACCACCTGCGGGCCCTGTCCATTTTTCCGGCTGGTAACACACAAACACTGGCCGAAAGGGTGTGGGCATGGGACAGGCACACCTGTCATGCCAGACACCTGGGCACAGGGCATGGGCTGTGCACCAGTGTAGATGCCACACTTGGTCTGGGAACCAGGGAGGGATGCCCCACCCCCACCCCCTGCCTCTGGCATTCACAGCAGCCTCCCTTTGAGGCCAGATGCTGCTATCAGTCCTCTGAGTCAGCATGCAAGGCATGACAGCGATGCCAAAGACCCTGAACCTCCTTCAGGCCATGTGAGCCAATAGGGAGGCTCGGGCCCAGGGTGCCTACACACAACTCTCTGGGGAGGGGTTGACTGCTGGAGACATGCTGACTCACCTGCCACCCTGCCTGGGCCAACATAGGGCCTGGAACCCTGGGCAAGGGCCTGCGAGACTAAGCATGGGTGGGGAAGTGTGGTGGTCTGTGCACACCCTGGGGATGCCCTCATCCCAGTAGGGACACCCTCATGCACCCTGTGACTGGCAGAGCAGCTCCCACCAACAGCTCAGACTCCACTTAACCATCACCTGTGCCCTTCCAGGTTATCCTGAACTGCCCCATCCCTTAACTGTTCTCTAAAATCACTCAACTCCCTTCTCAATGGTCAGAACCTGCCCTCTGGCAAATAAGGGCTCAGGTCCCTGGAGATGCAGCTTGAGGGTTGTCGGAGCAAACCTGGGGCAAATGTGTCCTTGAGGGAGATTGTAGGGTGAGTTGAACAGGATTTCTCCCCATTAGCCTGCATAACTGGCACCTGGGGTGTTATGTTCTCCCCAAGACTATGTGCCCCAGGGGGTGTGTGCATGGTGAGTGTGCTCACCTGGGCCCAGAAGAGATGGAATAAAGGGGCACAGAAATAGGACACAAGATAGTACGCATGAGACAAGAGAGAATGCCAGAGAGCCCAGAGAGAGAGTGAAGCTTCCTGGGGTTTGGGGGCCTCACCAGCCTCTCAGCCCCTGGCCCTGGCCCTGGACTGTCCTGCCTGGTGTGTCTGTGTAACCTCCAGAACCAGTAAAAACCCATACAGCCGGGCGAGCCAGATACCTGTATGACAACTGGCAACAAGAATAGGATGCTCCTACCACAGCACATCTAGGAGAAGCGTCTGGAGAGAATACCATCACTACTCCAACCTGTTTGTCCAGTGCCTCCCCAGCATGGGGGAGGGCGTGGTGGCTGCAGGTCGGTGCCCCCATAGCCAGCAGTCCTGTGTTCCACTGTCGACTCTGAGTGACATTCCCCGCTCTCCTGCGGGAAGTAAACACCCCTCTGGCCTATTCCGGACATGCCTCCCTGGGTCCACAGACAGAAGATGCAGCTTCAGGGTCTCGATCCTCCTAGGCCAGGTCTGCTGCTTAGCAACAGCTGACAGCCCCTGATCTCCACCAGGATCCAGCACTTCAAGTTTCTGGGTTGCTTAACACCGACCCCCCAGGCTCAGGCCTCAGTTTCTCTTTGGTGGCAATGAGCGGCACTTGAGTCTCTGGGTCTTTAAAGCTGGCACCTTGCTGCCAGGACACCCTGAGATCCCCTGTCCTCCCGAGACCTTGGGTGAACCATCACAGGCAATTCATCTCAAGACAGGGAGGAGGGTGTCTGGCTCTCGTGGCCCCGGAACACATGCTTTCAGAGTTTGGAAATGCAGATCCGAGACCTTCCCAAACGAGAAGCAAAGAAAATGATCTCTTAGACATTCCTGGCTAGTCTGAGCCCAGGAAATATCAGGACAGCTCCCAGGCATCCACTTTCTCCTGAACATCAGACTGTGATTTCTAACATTGTATTAGTGAGTGCAGCTTCCTGATGATTAACTGCTGCAAAGTCATCATGGTCTCCCTGAACTCCAGAGAGAAACGGGTGAGCAGCACCAACCCCGAAAACCCACTCAAAGCCCAACCCCCACTGCATCAGAATAAACCCAAGTTCTCCATGTCCTCAAGATTGACATAACCTCTCTCCCAACTCTTTCACTTTCACCTTTCAAATTAAATCTCCTTCTTGCTCTCCCACTCCAGGCCAGTGGCAGCAGCGTTTCCCAGGACATGGCATTTTTGCTCACGCCTCAGCTCCGCCTGCCCCTTTCCTGGGCTGTGTGTGCGTTCACATACATCTCAACCCCAGTCTTCAGCTGGATCTTCACCAACATGTCACTGTCATCCCCTTCCAGGACCTGGTACAATGTACCTCTCCCCTAATGGATGTCCAGGCCCCCAACCTAAGATCTGTGGAAGTGACATGATTTGGAAACAGGTGTTGCACTAAAAGAATGAATCCAGGACCTCAGCCTGTAAGCATCCTGCAAGGCACAGGCCCAAAACCCCACAGCTGGCTTCCTGATGGGGATACATAGGGGATCATCGAGACCCTGAGATGGGGGAGACACAGCAAGGGCCACATGAAGAAGGGGCAGGTGCTGGAACAACGTGGGAGCAGAGAGGACGGGGCGCCTGGAAATGCCCAGGGTGGTGAGGAAGGATCCTACCTTGGGGTCTAGAAGGAACCAAGTCTGCTGACTGTGATGGCAGATTTCTGGTCTTCAGAAATTCCTGCTGCTTCAAGCAGCCAGCTGCGGAATAAC
This sequence comes from Uropsilus gracilis, assembly GCA_004024945.1. Classification (NCBI taxonomy): domain Eukaryota; kingdom Metazoa; phylum Chordata; class Mammalia; order Eulipotyphla; family Talpidae; genus Uropsilus; species Uropsilus gracilis. The sequence goes on from PVHY01033506.1 coordinate 9,089, forward strand.
TTGTTCCTGTGGACCCAGGACATCCACGCAAGGAGACCCACCCCTTTCTCACGTTACCTCACATAGGGGATGGGGGTACCAACCCCCAGGAGTTACTGGCTAACTCTGCAGACAGTTTGTTTGTAAGGCACTGCCCTCCCCATGCTCACCCACACACTTTCCACTCTGCGGACCACATTCACTGTGCATCTCCATGACTGCTCAGACCCTGGGGCTGAGGGGCACCACCAGCTGGGCCTCCACCAATGGCAAGCACCAAGCACTAGGCTCCCCCAGCCTCTGGGAGAACGCAGTCACCTGACATACTGAGTGTGGGAGGTGAGGGCTTGTCCAAGCCTTGCTCCCCCAGAGGTCAGAGGGTCTCAGGTGCCAGGAGCCACTACCAGAGCTGAGTGAGGAGCTGCACCCAGCAGGCTGTGCTCCAAGGCATGGTGTGCCCCAGCGATACATAGTATCTGTTCCTTGAGCTCCTGGGGTAGGGGAACAAGGAGTCTGCCTTATGTCCCTGCCACATGGAAGGGAGAAGCAGGCTGCATGAGCAGCTGGAGGCTCCAGAGCTCAGTAGGAAGCACCCTGCAGACTGAAGTGGAGAAGTGAAGGCAGGTTGCTGGAAAGGAGGCAAACTTCTGCACTTGTCTGCCCACATCTCATCTCTGGAGCTGAGGGAAGTGTAGGCCCCTGCGTCCGGGAATGAAGTGGACAATGTGTCTCATCTTGGCCGTGGGGCCCACTGAGATGACAGCAATGGTGGCTTCCAGACCCAACATTTGATCAAAAGGAAAAAGTGGTGCTTCCTTTCTCCCGTGACAAGCCTTCCCATATAAACCACAGCTTTGGCTGGAAGGGCTCCTCCATGCACAATCGCCCATGTAGCCTGGCCACCTTCTTCCCTATGTAGACAAAGGAGGCAAGGGGCTCTCAAGCCAGAGCATTGACAGACCCTGGTGAGCCCAGACTCAGAAAATGAGGGGGATGCCAATGGGGCTGGGGCAAGGAGCCACCAGAGGTTTGCATCTGACTTGGTGTGGCTCAGCGGGGCCCCTGAGAGAACGACTGCATGCTTATCCCAGGCAGAGCACAAGTAGGACCCCCCACACTCGGTACAGACAGGGCCTGGGGAATGTTGAGGGATCTGTGCTGGGACAGAGCAGTGCAGGATGGCAGTCAGGCACCTGGCGGAGACTCGTACTGCAGATGATGCCAGCACCATGTGGGGTACAGTGCAGTAGCCACAGCCAGAGTCCATGGCCCCTGCAGGAGTGCAAGCCTCTGTGATCACACTGACCTTGAGAGCTGCCCTTCTAGGGGAGCAGGGTGAGGTCTCCCCTCCCAGGTGGGACCCCTCTCATTGCTCTGGAGACAGGCCCTTGTGATCCTTCAGAGGCTGTCCTAGTGGAAGCCCTGCCCCCACAATCCTGTGGGGCAAGGCCACCAAAGTGCCTGTCCTACTCACACAGTGCGGCAAGGGGCAGCCTGACACTGGGAGGAGCCCCCCAAAATGCTAACAGTGCCTTCCCTTGTGCACACCAGCGAAACCCCCCTCCCAGCATCCCTAATGATGAGGGCCCGCCCTTCATTCCCAGGTGTCAGCAGGCAGGGCAGAAACTCTTTATGGGTACACTTTCTCTGGAAAAGCGAGAGCTGTGACAAAAACAGCATTTGATCTGCCTTTTAAGAGTATATGGTTTTAGTTCATTGCAGCCCTGTTTACAGTTGCAAAGAATTGGAAACAAACCAAATGCCCCCAAACGGATGATTGGCTAAAAAAAATGTGGTACATATACACGATGGAATACGACGCATCCATCAAGGAGGACAAACACATGTCATTCGCAGCAACCTGGATGGAACTAGAAAGACTCATATTGGCAGAAATAAGCCAAAAAGAAAAAGAGAAGTACAGGATGGTCTCACTTATATGAGGGATATAGGGAAAATCAAACAAATAAAAAATGAAAACAACCAATGGGACTGAACCATGGAATGAGAGAGGAGG
>PVHY01033507.1:0-11087 GCA_004024945.1 Uropsilus gracilis
GAAGCAATATCTCATCTGACACCTTATGATACAGTTGTACCTGTAAGTTCTAAAAGCCCTGATGAAAGGTTACCTGGGCAAAAGCAAGACAGGTAACCAGATTATAGGCTATAACTATGAAATAATAATTTACTTTCTAAATACTTACCAACAACTTAAAAATGTATAGCTCTATAATGATTCAAGCATAATTGTTTTGACATCATTTATTTTAAGGTTCAAGGACAGAATATATGCTGTTTTCTTTCTTTTTATATACACCAAGCAAGTGATGATTAAAGAATTGAAGTTCTGGTGAATGAAACAGCCAGACCACTTTTCATGACAAAGTTGGTAATTAGAAGGCCAATTTAATGGTGAATCAGGCAGAAATATTCAAACCATGACAAATGACTTTAATAATGCAGCTTGCAATGCTTGAACAGAAATAAATTTCACTTCCTCAAACTCTCGCCATTTTCTGCCTGCCTGGAAGATAGAACTGTCCAGGAGGTATTTCGTACCCTTTATTCAGTAAAGCTTTTACTAGATTTTAAGCGACCAAATAGCTTGCAAATGCAAAGCATCATTCAACTTCTTATGATTTTTTTTTTCCTGGAGGTAGACCGTGTTCAGAATTCTGAGTAAGTCAAGATTTATTTTTCTTCCGTTCTGCTTAGCCCTGCAATAGTGTTTTATTGTTGCCACTCTGACTTGAGGTATTAAAGGGAGCTACATTGGCCTCAAAATTGAAAGCTAATTTTGGTGTTTGTCATAAGTTTGTTAAGACCACATGCATTCCACAGTTTGAAAAATTTCATTATTCTGTCCATGCTGGGGCTTCGTAATTGGATAGTAAGGATGTTCAAAGACTAATTTAGTGAATTGCACAATATTTTAAATGGAATTATGCAGGTTTATGGGTCCTTGGGGGATTCAGCTAGGAGCCTCTCGAGAAAATCTGTTTATCAGTAAATGATATTAGCAGCTTTCACCTAGCTTTTGTCTTCATTAAATTGCTGCTCTCCCAATTGAGGGTCACATCTGAGACCTGCTTTGATAATTTGTCATTATTGTCTTGTTTATTGGAGCATAAAGTTGATACAGGCTGGGCTATGCTGTTTATACACAATGTGCAAAGAAGTTTCTATTAACAATTCCACCTGTGCTAAATCAAAGTGGAATTTTTCAGGATTCAAGAAAGAGGAACATTTGTAGCTTTCCAATTTCCTCTAAAAGGGGCTGAATATACACCCTGCCCCCTTGTTTCATATGGATGACCCATCAGGACACTGCTTGAACCAATTTTCTTCAGACTTAAAAAAAAATCCATCTCTATCTTTAAAACTAAGGTTGAAAGTTGAAATGCTTTGGTTGACAGTATTGATCTGCCAGGTAAAACCAAATTCATGCCACCGCCTTCCCTTCCAGTATGACCTTTACATATAATGAACACTACGTATCTTGAGAGACTTGAGTTCTAGATGAGATCATCAAATTGTGAAGAAAATACTACTTACCATAGCACAATCAGGCAAACTTTCCATTACACCTACACATTCTAAGTCCAGCAAGAGGAGGCAAATTGCTTGGATACTTGTTCACAGCATATCTGGAAGTGTCACAGAATCTGTTCAAAAGCAGCACCTGTCTGATAGCACTTTGCGTGTAATGACCACAAGGTATCTTTTCCCCAGTGACAGGACCAAGACCTGGAAGACAGGGCTAGTAGACTCTATCTGTCACCTAATTGAGAGCATTCTCTTTTTTCTCCTGAGAAATTTGAACATCTTCTGGCTGCGTCTGTGGCATCTTAGTGGAATAATTGGCCACTGCTGGCCTTCCCTCTGCCTGTAATCTGGGGTGCTCTCTACAGGTGATGGTGTCACCCCTTTCTCCCTCTTCACTTTCACCTTCCAGCTCTCTACCACTCCTCCTTTCTCAGGCCCCTATGCCCCTGGGGAGCCACACATTGTATGCCTCTACCAGGGATCAGGTACAGTAGAAAGGCAACCTTGGAGGAGCAGCTGATGAACACCAGACTTTAAACACCAGCAGCCCAGGCCCCTGCACAGGAGGGTTGGATTATCTGGAGGCCAGCTGGACAGTAGCCACTCTACAGGTGTTCCATCATGTACAGTCAGCATTCCCCTGTCCTGAGCTGCCTTTGACCCTAGTGAGACAGATTCTGATAAGGTAGACAGGGTGGAGGCCCCATGGGGAGTGGAACATTTCCACCCGGTGCCTCAAATAGGAGATGCCTAAAATGCCTTATGGGGGACTTAGGGGTAGTCCTGTGTTCTGAGCTGTGTGTGCTCATCTTCAGCAAGCTACTTGCCTGTGGGGTATTCAACAGATAGAGGCCCCTTAGCAAGCTGTTTCCCATATATTTAGTGTAAAAGACCCGAGGCATGAACACTTCAGTGGGAATCCTTTTCAGGTCCCCAGGCTGTGACATGGAGCTTTTCTACAACTTAAGCTTTCTGATCTCCTGCTTCCTGTTGGTGTCCTCAGCCTTCCTGGCCAGAGGATAAGGACCTGGTAGAGATTGTGTGACTTTACCAAATGTAACACTAGCCTCCCTGGGAAGGAGGTTCAGAAGGAGCTCCTTTGGGCTACCTCGGTCCTGGACAATGTGAGGGGTGGCTGGGATGTCAGGTAGATGCTAACTCTTCAAGTGTAAGGGCTGGTAGACTATGGTTAAATCCTACCCTCTCCAGGACCAGAATGATGGCTAGCTTTCCCATGTGAAAGCTCTCAGACCAGGAACCCAGCCAATCTCATTTTTATACACGATCACCTAGCACATCCACGGCTTTCAAAGATTTATGGTTATGATCGCCATGGACTCACAGGTAATCACCAGCCTTTCACTTTAAAATGGTTAAAAATTGTTTCATAGATTGCAGATCATTAATGTAAATGAGACTGTTTCTATATTTGATTTCTTAATTTTTAAAAGGAAAAGAACAGCTCTCACACACACACACTTTTTTTTAACTTGAAAATTTTAAATGGCTCTCCAGATACCTCTTTCCATAACTCTTACCCTCCAAAGCAAGGCTGCCTTTTAATTTCACTTTAAAGTAGCTACATTGGGACCATAATATGATTAGAACTAATGAATATTGTGGAGAGAAGCAAAAAAAAATTTTATTTAAAATCTTTAAAAAGTATAAATACTTCATGAGAATATGGACCCGGGCTTTAGCCCAGCCAGTCAAGGACACAGCTTTGGTGCTAAGCCTCTATCAGGAGCTCATCAGGCCTCACCTTCAAGTAGCTCAGAGGGTCAGAATTCTAGAGGCTTCTTCTCTAAGAGGTGAGAAGCAATTGTGTTGAAATAAGTTGCCATCACCTGTAGTAATAACAACAGTAGTAAAACTGGCTTGCTGCTAAGATAAGAGAAATTCCTTATCTATCAGAGATAATAGAATCCTTAAGCTTTCTTTAAGGAGCTCTGGGTACAAAGAGCATTCAGAGAATGACACCACATAGATAATGTATACAATTATACAATTTATTAACGAATCATCTAAATTTACCTAAAAAGTGCTTTCTTTCTGAAAAAGATAAATACTGGATGGTCTCACTTATATGTGGGATATAGAAAAATAAACAAAAGCACTAGAGAAAGTTAAAACTAACAAACTGATAACAGAACTAAAGCATTCAGCAAGAGAGGAGGAAGGAGGGAGGGCAAAATCAGAGGAGGGATGAACACAAGTGAGCAAGAGGACAGTTTACAGGTGACATGGCGATGGGAGAATTTCGGGATATACAAGTATGTAAGGATATATATAACTATTTAAAAATAATTTAAAAAGCGCTTTCTTTCTAAGAGAGTTTTTGACTAGGTTCACTTTTAAAAACTTGAGTTTTCGTGAGAGCTTCACATAGCATAGATAGATGTTGAGTTTTAGTGATGTCACCAAGACTTATATATTTTCATGCAATGCTACTTTGAAGACTTATTTTTTAGAGTTAAAAATGATGTGAAAACTAATTCTGAAGTTTAATCCAGTCACCTGGAATTTGGTTGGCAGTCTCTGAAATCTAAGATGCTTTAATCAGACACAGTTGGGTGTTAAAATATGTATGGCTTAAGAATGTTCCCTTTGGGATCGGCAGGTGCCCGCAGCTGCTGGCGAACCTAAGCCAGCAGCTGCACCCACTCAGCAACCATACAGCACCCACTGGGCCCTTCTGCTATCGACCTGGTGGGTAAGGGGGACGCAGGGGCCGGCCGGGACCCCTGGACCTGACTAGAGCGTGGCCAAGACTGGATCCATCCTTGATCCAGGAATGCGGGGGTTGGGGGGTGGAGTCATAGGATGACACCCTTGCTGCTTAGCTCACAGGAGGACAAATAGTATAAACGTGCACACAGTGACATAGAATGGATGAGGGGCCAGAAAAGAGCCTGCGCATGCACGTGTGTGAGACACAGAACAAGGATCATTCAGAAAGATAATAGACGCTGGGATGGAGAAACAACTGTGGTAAAGACCTATCAGACCTTCATCTATGGATTCACTGGAAGCTGAGGAATCAAAACCCCTTGTGGAACCTGCCACCCAAGGAAACATGGCTCCCTCCCCAAGCCTTGGGAGAGGAGGCCTGCAGAGTCAGGGCATTGGCTCCACAGCAAATCTGCAAACAGACGGAGAGGAGATGACCTGCAAGGTCCATCAGTGGATGCCTGCCCTCATCGAGAAACCTCCTCACTGACAATGGCTGGGGGAAAGGGTTCCCAAGGCCAGAGGTCAGAGAAATGAGGGGCAGAGATAGCAGAATGGCAAGGAGATCGTACTGGAGCCAGCAACTAGAAGACACCGATAGACCCCAAGTGAGCATGAACTGGCTGCCCAATGCAAAGCTAAGAACTACAAACCATCAAGCACAATGTGCCGTGGCCCTGGAACACAGTCCCTCATCCGACAAATGGACACAGCCACAGAAAAAGAGACCAAAGGACCGATGAACCCAACATAGACCAAAAAAGAACAATGAGAGTGGAGACTGAGTGAACACAAGGGGGTGGGGGTGGAGGAGGGAAGGCATGCCAGTAACCATTTATTTTATTTACTTATGTAAGAATTTATAAGAATTTAGAAATAAAAAATAATAATTACAACATGCAAAAAAAAAGAATTAAAATCTTTTGTATTTCAAAGAATATCATCAAGAAAATGCAATGATAGTGAAAAGAATGGGAGAGATATTTGCAAATCACATTTTTACCAAAGGACTTTAAGCTATAATATACAGAGAACTCTTATAATTAAATAATAAAAAGATATTTAACTCAAAAAAAAAAAAGAGTGTTCCCTTTGGAATACTCTTCCCAAAGCATAGTTCCATCTTCTGGACTTCTTGCAGGTCTTATCACAACTCCATTTATTGTAATGGTCCTACTGGGAATGGTCCTACTTCTTCTAGACTTGGGCACTGTTCGCAAGCTGTAGCACCACAATTTTGAGACAAGAGGCAACTTCTCTGTGCTTTCCTCTTAGCAGTCACATCCTAAGCATTTTGAGTCTGGTTTTGTCATAAAACACCTTAATGATGTTTGGTGAGTGATTTTGATAGAACGTTTTTGTCTCCAGAACCTCAGCACAGTCAGTCTCACTAGCACCAGCATGGAGGTGCCCTGAGCAAGAGGATCAGTCTAGATCTTGGGGACCTGATGGCTGTTTTTCATTCAAACCTTGGACAAGTATCCTCATAATTTCATTCCCCTCTGGGATAATGAGATAGCATGAGAGGTTGGTTTACTGAGCATTTGGCATGACAGACTTTAACCTCCCAGATCTTTAGGGACGAGGAGAACCAGGAGTGTCCCCATCATTCTGACTGGGCAGATTTGCTCACTTCTGCAGCAGTCCAGCCACAGAAGCTGATGATCCCAATGCAGTGGTTGCAACCATAAGCCATGTAGGAACATTCCAGCTGAAAGAGAAGACTACAAATAGATTTGTCAGCAGAAACCTGCTAAGATGGATTCATTTTTCTTCTTCTAGTTCCAGTATTCTTTTTTTTTTCTGCTTAGTCTTGAGCTTATTTAATTCTACTATAGAATTTTAAAAGCTAGGCATTTCTGTGGCAGTTCTTATATTTGTTGAGAAATGATGAATACACAAAATGCTTCTGGCTTTAAAAGCATTAGATGCTTGAAGTGGCAGTATATATTGATGGATAGAATTCTGGATTTGGGGCAAAGATGTAAAAATTTGATTGCTTGACCTGCAAAACAGGGAAAATAGTACTTACCCCAATCTCAAAGGTTCATTGCAACTTAAGGCTTATCTATTATTGTACAAAATAGCAAAAGAAAAAGTTTTGGATAAGAGATGCTTGTATTCAACTAGATAAGCAAAAAATGAAACTACACAATAATTTGATATAGTTATGAAATTCAAAAATATAGACATTTCTGCTTAAGTGCAAGTAAACACAACTTCGAAGTATTACTGCCCATTGATACAATCATGTTTTAAAATGGAATTTTACATATTTGGAGATAAGAAATAATGCATTTGTAGATTGCATTATTGATGTTTTTCGTTGCAAATATATCCATTTGTTTTTCAGAAAAGTGACCACTGAAAAATTTTCTTTAAGCTGATATGCCTAAGACCTAGTTTATAGGGTTTTCGTTTTCCAATGAGGCAGAAAATACCTCCATGAATTTCCCTTTTCCTTTTTGAGTATTTAGGGCATCAGTGTTGTGTGTTGGGGACCATTAACAGAGACAGGAGGATCAAGGAAACTTGAGAAACATAATTTACAGAGGGGGTCATGGATTATAAGATAGCTGATCATTGCTTTCAAAAGTTTCAAATGAAAATAAAATAGATAAATAACACAATATTTTTTTTTGGTTGTTGTTATTTTTGAACAGTTCACGATAGGCTCTTTCATCCTCAGATACATGGGCACTTGTCAAAAACAAACGTTAGAAACATAATCTCTATTCCTTATTATTGTTCTCAGATTCTTTCTTGATTATACACAGCAGTTTGCCATTAAATTATATACTTATATGCCTATTTAAATGAAAAATAAGACTTTCTTGAAGGTATAAATGATTATTCAAGATAATTTCCTTTATTGACTATGTAAATTTCCAAGTTATTCATATTAACCTAGAAATTAAAAGGAACTATATTTTACAAACATTTTTTCCTGTAACCTGACAAATTATATTCATGAAAGTTCTGATTGGTTATGGATGTATTTGGTCCCAGGGCAAAACCTTGTTAATTTTGCCCCAGAGAGAAGGGATCCTTTGGAGCTACAAATGCTCTCCTGAAGAGTAAAGGAAAGGTCCCAGTGCCCCCCTATATTCCCTGGTGGTTTTTTCCTCCATGCTCACTCACAAGTCCCAAGAGCTGCTTTGGCACAGAACAATGAAAAACCTCAAGGCTGCCATAGTACCCCTAACTTACACAATTGTGAGATCATCCCTCAATGTCATTTACCCCGAAAGCTGACCAGGTCATTGGTGCACAGATGCTCTTTACTCCCCTAAATTTCTGTAGACTTGATTTTTCCCTGGTAGCAATTTACACTGAAGTTTTACTTTCACATACTGCTGCCTTGCCAGCTATGTGTATACATTTATAGTAGATTCACTATGCTTGACATCACCAGTCATTACTACATTGCAAGGACGTCACCTACGTGAAATTGGGCAAATTAAGTGCTCTATGGAATACTCATTCCATAAAATCTTCCTAGATTAAAAGAAATATTTGAACAAATAATGTTATCTCTCTTTCTCTAGAATGTAATATCTACCTTCCTTGACTTGTCACAATGAACAATAAATTGGAGTTCTGCGAAGTCCTGCAGACAAGTGCCCATTCATTATTTTTAATCTAACATTTTCCAAACAACTCGATATCCATTTTTTAAATAACACCTGTATGTATTCTAAGTAAATTTGGGCTTGGGGACACATACTCTTTGGGAAAAACTTTCCAAGGTACTCCAGAAATGAAAGGCACTAACTTTAAAGATAAAAGAGAGTAATAGAGTCAACAGACAAGATTAAATCAAGGCCACAAATGGTATGATTGTCTCATTTTCTAACCCAATTTATCATCCCACTCACTTTCTGTGCAGAATTGATCAACAGAAATATTGGTATACTTAACATTCCTATCTAGAAATGCTGAGGTAAAACCAGTAGCCAAAGTTAAACTCAAACATGCATTGAGACTCTTTGTCTACATGAACTGAAACATCACTATAACTCTAGAATTCATTAAATCAGGCAGTAGAAGTTACTCTAGCATCAGTTCCAACACTCAAATGACTATAACCCAAATTACTTTCTCCTTTTTAAAGCCAGTGAAAATGTTCCAGAGATTATTAGGTTGATAAGTTCTACAGTATTTTCCAAATTGCCCCCTGTCTGAGAGTTCAAACTCTTTACTTATGCAATGAATGAAAATATTAAAATGCAAACCCCCAATCAGCGATTTGACTTATCAGTTCAAAAAAACCAAGTCCTTCTGCGAGGGAGACTCATGTGGCAGTTGTTTTCTAAATGAAAAATCACCATCAGTCACACCTTCCGTGCACCACACACCCAGCAAACTGGATGGCTTTCCTCCTGCATTACTGCTGAAGATCTGACCACACAATGACTTTCTATTCTGTTAGACCAAATTTTCTTTCTTTCTGTTTCCCAGCTACCTTGCTTAGTGAAATTGGACAATTTATCACACGATGGCCTGCAGCAAATGTAGTATATGCAAGTGATTAGTTTGTCTCTTCCCCAAGCAGCAGTTGGCAGTTGGCTGAATGGCAGCAGCAACGGAAGGTCACTTATAACACAAATTCTCAGGGGAGCTGCTAATGGGCTATTGACCCTTCCCCACTTTAGGTCGATGTGTCATATTTGATTCGGGTTTCTTGAGATGCAATTTCCAAGTGGTGATGTTGAGAATCTACACAAGATGAGTTGTTTTATCAAGTTTTAAGCATGGTATTATTTATACCATGAATGACAGGTGCCAGTTGATTAGAGATCATTTTACCATTTCCAGCTAGCCCCAAGGCAAGGAAAAAATTTACTATTGACAACATTGGTAAATTATATCTTCACCTTGTATTTAATACCCTTTCACCTCTCACCCCTCTACCCCCCAATAACTGCCTTATTCCCAAGATGTCTGGGGAATCAAGTCAACATTTTTGCTATGGCTTATTATTCAGAAAAAATGTAATGAATTTCTTCCTCCCAACTACCTACTTTGATTGCATTGTCATCAATGTCTATAAAGGGTGTAAAACTCTTTTGGAAAAAGTACTGGATTCATCCAGTCAACCTTCATGGAAAGGAACTAGTGCAGAAAATCAGAAACATCAGATGAGTCAATAGTTTTCATTTTTTGATTTAATTTACAAGTTGTTTTCTCCTGATATATATGTACCTTCAGTCATTGGGGGAACAGATATGAAAGCAGACAGGTGTTCGTGAAGCAAAGCCAAACCAGTCACTTACCCATGTACATCACTCACTCTCTGGATGACTGGAGAACACATAAGAGGCTGGAAGAAGTGAGCATGGTTTTTCTTGGCTCAACTGCTAATCAAGGAATTGTCCTTGAGGGAGGGTGGTAAAATAGCTGAGGAGAAATTGAAGGGGAAGAAGAGAAAGCAGGTGAAAGGGAAGATCTAGATGATCTGACAAATATGGAGCTGTCCCTTAGCCTTCTGCTGTGCTTCATGCACCAGAGATATGGAGAAAGCAGTTTTTCTCAAGCCCATGACATGTACCCTACAACTGTGGAAACATGATATAGAGACATGGGGATACTGGAAAAGGCAACCAGGTGTGGAAATCAAAAGTTCCCTTGAATTTTCAGAACCCCTGGCCACTGTAGTAGATTTAGAAAACGGGTATTTAACAAGCTCTTGATTTCTTGTGGCAGTAAACTTATTTTGAAATCGATTTAGAAAGAGGAAGGTTTTAGCTCTCCCACTAAATTACTGAACCAAGCCAATTTATGAGCTTCCATGTGTTGCTGCAAAGAAAATTCTCCCTGCAGGTAAGTTGTCTATCTAGAGCCAGAGATATTAGAAGCAATTTTATGAGCAGGATCATTAATTATGACCTATGAAATTTTAATAGGTACCTTCTTCGGATCTTTTGTAGGAGCTAAGAGCAAACTGGCTCCAAACCATTGACACAAACTTGGGCATGAGGAAGTCTGGCAAGCCTTCAAGAACCGGGGATCTTTCTATATTCATTTATTTTCTTTGTTGATGCTTTGATAAAGGCAGGCTGTGTTACAAGATATCTACGCACAGTATATATCAGTGGAAAAATATATACTCATATACTGCAATTTTTACAGGTTTCCATTTATTTTATGCTGATGGCTCAGACCTCATTTAATTTATATAGTTTTATTTCAAAGGATACTACTTTTCTTCTTAATTATAATTAAGAGAAGTTGTCATGAAAGATAAAGGAATGTGAAATGACTTTCATTTGTTCCCCAACTGTCTTAGAACAAAGTTTGTCCTGGACAACTAACCCAACTGATTGGGGCTTTCATGTATTATTCAGTTAAGACACTGGTGTCTCTTTATTCTCATTCTTGAGAGATACAGTACTGCATGAGACCTAACTGGGAATTAGGACTGCATGTTTGTGAACATAGTTATCTTTAAGATCTAAAAATTCTGTGAATGTTTATCTTGATTCTAGTAAAATGACAATAATAACAGTACTTGACTCATAGGCTTACAGTATAAACTAAACAGGTTACCCCAAATAGTATCTACCACACAGTATATATTCCACAGGCATTCCTTCTTCCCTTTTTCTCTATTATTTCTGAGAGGAAACAAATTACCTATAAAGAAAAAACCTGCTTAAAGTGGTTTAAACCGCAGGCTCTCGTTGCCCGGGGTATCACAGACTCAATCCCCAGCCTCAGCTTCCCAGGTAACTGGGATTACAGGCGCGCGACACCATGCCCAGCTATTTTTTTGGAACTAGGTCTCGCTATGGACCCCAGGAGGGACTTGAACTGCGATCCCTACCCCGGCTGCTTCATAAGCTGCAGCTTACAGGCATGAGTCAC
>PVHY01033508.1:0-11060 GCA_004024945.1 Uropsilus gracilis
AGCAAGACCTAGTCTCAAAAAAAAAAAAAAAAAAGTAACTAGACCTGGGCGTGGTGGCATGTGCCTGTAACCCAAGCGCTGGGAGGCAAGAGACCAGGGATCACTTGAGTTCTCCGGTTCAAGACTACCCCAGGCAACATAGTGAGACTTAATCTTGAAAAAGCACCTGGATACAGTGGTGGACACCTGTAATCCCAGCTACCTGGGAGGCTGAGGTTGGGGCTCACTTGAGTCTGCAGGATTGGGACTACCCCTGGGCAACGTAGCAAGACCTAGTCTCAAAAAAAATAATTAAAAATATCTCCTTTGACATTGTAAAATATCTCCTGGGCTACAAAATCTCCCCCCACTCCCCCAGTTGAGAACCACTGGTGCAGAGTACACTGAGGGGGTGGGGGTGGGGGGACATAAACTGAGGATTTGGGAATGAAATATCTTATTCATTCCTGACCTTCAAAGAACAACTGTGAAAGATTAGCCATTGGTGAAACCAGGTAACAAGCGTTGGGTTGTTCATTTTCCTTGTCTGTCAGCTTCCTATAGAAAGATTCCAATGTGTTTGTGTCCACTGGTTGAGCTGCTTGAGTCCTTCATCCCTGAAGAAATACTCTTACCTCTCCCCATACCCTTCTTCTCTCCTTTTTCTCTCCTCTCTCCACCTCTCTCTTCCTTTCTCCTCACTTCTCTTCCCCTCCCCACTTCCATCTCCTCTCCTCTCTTCCTCTATCCTTATCTGACTCCCATAAAGCTTTCCTGACCACCACAGAGAGAAAGTGTCCCATGGACACTCATTCACCCACACTGTGTACAAAGGAGCGTAGCAAGTACACTCCCCTGTGGTGCCTTTAAAACATGGCCACCAAGTTCTTTAGCACCTATCCCACTGAGAGACAGCCTTTCTGTCCCCATTCTTAAATTTGGACTCTGCAAAAGCTCGACCAATATGATATGGTGGGAGTGACACTGCTTTCAGATCCAGGCCTTTCCAAATTAGCAGCTGCCACTTCCTGTATCTTTGGAGATGTTTGCTCCTGGAACCCAACCACCATGCTGTGAGGAACCCCAAGTCGCCCTATGGAGAGGCGCATGTAAGAGAAAGCAGCACACAGCACCAACTAGCCACAAGAGTGTTTCATCTCAGAAGTGAGTCTTCCAGCCCAGTTGAGGCATTGTAGAGCTGAAATGAGCTGTGTCTGCTGATCCCTGAGAAGACCCATGATTGCTGAGGGTTTTTTTTTGTTTGTTTGTTTGGTTTTTTTTTTTTTTGCTGTTTTTGGTTTTGGTTTTTTGTTTTGTTTTGTTTTGTTTTTTTGAAGCTCTGACTCTGGGGCCAGTTGGATGGGCCTTTACTGGAGGTAAGGAGGGGGCTGTCTCAGTTACTTAACACTTATAATTTTTTTTTGTTTTGTAATTTTCATACAATATTGGTCACATTTGTATGGTTGTTGTTCCCCTTAGGTTTGGCCCTCCCTTCCATTTTGTGCCCCTTATCCCCCACATCACCCCCACCTCCCCCAACTGCTATTGTTTTAAGTTACTAGCATTTGAAGTGCCTTGTTCAGCAGCAATTGACAACTGAATGCATTTTTCTGACTCTCACCCATACACTGAGGGCTGTGGGCTTAGAAGGTTGGAAGTGGACCAGCTCTTTAGGCCCTGAAACTAAGACCTAGATCAGCACTTCCTTCAGCAGGTATTTACTAAGTGGCACTAGTACTAGACATGGTGCCAGGGACCGAGGCGTTGGCAGTGAGCAAGACACACCCACCCTGCCTGATGAGTACAACTTAAGCACAACGGGGACAGATGGGATGATAGCCTCAGCCTGGGGGATGAATCAGGGGTGAGCAGGGAAGGACTGTCTTCCTGAGGGAGGTTATTTCTTTTTTTTTCTTTTTTTTTTTTTTTGAGACTAGGTGTCGCTATTTTTGCCTGTGGAACCGCAGGCTCTCGTTGCCCGGGATACCATGGACTCAAGCCATCCCCAGCCTCAGCTTCCCAGGTAGCTGGAATTACAGGCGTGTGCCACCACGCCCAGCTGTTTTTTTGGAACCAGGTCTCACTACGGGCCCCAGGCAGGACTCGAACCGCGATCCCTGGCCCCGGCCACTTCATAGGCTGAAGCTTACAAGCACGAGCCACCGTGCCCGGCCTGAGGGAGGTTATTTCTAAGCTGACACAGGAAAGGACCTGTTAGCCATCATAAGAAGCTGGGGGAGAGGCAGATGGGAAGATGGGATACCATGTGCTAGTTCTGGTGAGGGCACCAGATTTGGCAAGGAACAAATAAAGTAATACCCAGTTCATTTGAATTTCAGATAAACAGTGAGTCCTTTTTTAGTATACACATGTGTCTCGTGCAATCCTGGGGACCTACTTATACTAAAAGGTTAGTTGTTGTTTATCTGAAATTCAAGTTTGACTGGGAGTTCTATATTTTATATAGAAACTCTAGTTCTAGGGCAAAGAAGAGAGAAGATAAAAACCGCTTGTGAGCTGAAGGGAGAGCTCAGGAAGCAAGAAGGAGCACGGAGGCAAACAGGGCACAGGTGAGAGGTGAGGGGACTGGGCTACAGTCCTGAAAGGCTCCCTTTCACCCTGAAGTAATGGGGAAGTGAGGAGAGTGGAGCGTGAAAGAGTGACCCAGTCAGATTCGTGTTTTAGAAGGGTGCTTCAGGCCCCCAGGTGGAGGGGTACGGGGAACCAGGGCCATCCCTCACCCTGCCCTGACACCCCACAGTGACAGTCAGTGACTGGGCTGGTCTTCACTTTACACTTCTCTTTGCTACCACTGAAGTGTTTGAAGTTGTAATTTTTTTTTTTTTTTTTTGAGACTAGATCTTGCTATTTTTGCCCGTGGAACCTCAGGCTCTCGTTGCCTGGGGTACCACAGACTCAAGCAATCCCCAGCCTCAGCTTCCCAGGTAGCTGGGATTACAGGCGCACGCCACCACGCCCAGCTATTTTTTTGGAACTAGGTCTCGCTACGGGCCCCAAGCGGGACTTGAACCGCGATCCCTAGCCCCGGCCGCTTCATAGGCTGAAGCTTACAGACACGAGCCACCGTGCCTGGCCGAGATGTTTCATTTTATTATCATCCCATTCTGAATGTTTTCTAATTTCCCTCCTAATGTCTCCTTTAAAACATTGGGATTCTTTAGCTGTATGTGGTATGCTTCTCAGATATTCGAGATGTTTCTGTAGATCTCATCAGCACTGATCCTGGTCTCTTACTGTGGTCAGAGGACACAACCTGCATTCAGTTTACGAATATCTTGTGGTGGGGCAGATATGGCCCTGGAGATGGCAGCACTTTTGCTGCGAAAGGGTGTGAGAGTCGCTTGGATTTCATGACCTGCGAACGTCACTGATGTCAGCATAGTGGATGGTGTCCCTCTGATCCGTGTGTGTGCTCACCCTTTTGCCTGGCTGTCGTACCCATGGGGGGGGTGCACAACACCTCAGTGGTTGCTGTAGGTCCGTCCAGGCTTTCCCTTTTATGGTCCATCTATTCTTCAGCTGGTTTGAAGCTCTGTCAGTGGAGACACACACGATGACTGGGTTCTCTTTTCCATAGCACGTTCCCCCCTTAGCTTCGATTCCACCTGGATAAAGGCTGCTTTATCTGACGTTAACATAGCCCCCGCTGCTTGCTTAAGCTCACTGTCAGGCTGGTACGGCTTTCTCTCCACCCTTTTACACTCACCTCACTGTGTCTTTATGGTTACAGTGAGTGTAATTCCAGAGCTCTACAGTTGGGTCTTGCTTTTCATTCATTGGAAAGATTCTGCCTTGGCCTTGACATCTTAGAACATTCTTGCCAAATGACCACACACATTATCAACAGCGCTGATTCAGTACTCTGATTTTGCTGTCTTCTATTTCCCTCCTGTCTCTGTGCTTGTGTGCTTATATGGGCTCTGGAGGGAGAAAACAACATTTGACATGCTGTTCCTCTCATCAGGTGACACGGAAGGTTTCTGACTTTGAGTGATTTCTAGAACAAACTCTACCACAGATCCCAGCTGCAATCTGAGTGATCTTGGTCACATAAGTCAGTCAGGCAGATGCCTTCATAAGGATGCAATGGAGGACTTTGGACGAGCCCCACCATGGGCGGTCTTCTCATCTGGTGAATGTCAGGCTGTGAGTATAAAGGAATTCTGCAGCATGAGATGAGTAATTCCTGACCTTGATAATGACTGAGCTCATGATTGGGGTTTATCATGTGATCATGTGATGAGAATCTTCCGGCATGAACTGGGGGCTGGCAGAGCCACAAGATCATTAGCTCGGCCAGGCCACACAGCAGGCCATCGTTGTTGACACTTGCGCGTGCCAGATTAAGCTGAGGCAGGTCCAGACTGCAAGAGTAATCTCTCTAGACCAGCAGCTCAAACTACCACTTGTCTCAATGCCTCTCACTCAGCTCACACCCCCACATTATGTGGGGTACCCAGCGTGAGTAGTGGAGGAGGAAAAAGCCCAAGCTTGCTCTAAGGAGGCATTGTCTTGATGTGAAGGAGACTGAAAAATAACTGCTCTTGCCCTGCACTCCCAGCTATGTGGGGAGGGCTTCCCAACAGACAAAAATTTGAGCAGCGCCCAGTGATTCAGAAGCAAAAGTCAGGGCCTGCCCCATGGGCTGAGAGGTGTGTGCTCACATCCAGCTCCCTGCCCAGAAAAGCCCACACTTGTGTCTTTCCTGTCACTGTCTCAAAATCCATAATAGTTTCAAATAAGGTGCTCAGTACTTTCATTTTGCACTGAATCCCACATACTATATCCTGACTGAGGGGTTTCCAAGACCCATGCAAAATAGAGACTGGAGACTGGTTTGACTCACATACACCACAAGTCCCCTTGTGCGTGCGCACACAGTTATGTCTGGGACATATGACACCCTCAGAAATGATGGCGGTGTTTCCTGTGTGTTGATGATGATGATGATGATGATGATGATAAAGGACTTGGGCTACTTGAGCTGTTCATTCACTACCCACAAGCCAGCTCTTGTTTTGTTTCACTGGCCAATTTGCAATGCATTTTTTATTCAAGCAAGTGCCTTTGACAACCCTCAGGATCTCAACGCAAATCTTAACCAGCCATTCATTCAAACATCCCATGAGGTGTTGCCTGTCACCCCCATTTGTCCAACTGCATCAGCAGTCCCTAAAATCCACCTATCAAACCCAATCACGATAGGCTTCGAGGTTCACACACACACACACACGCACCCTCAGGTCACCTGGCCAAGCAGGTGAGGTGAGCACGATTTCCCTCCCACTCCGCGTGAAAACTCCCTCCAGAGACAGCTGATGTGAAGGCTGCCGAGACTCAGGCTGCAGACTCTATAATTTGCATTCAAGACATTTTTAATTATTGCATCTTCGAAATTATGTTTGCATATGTGTGTGCTACCTGGTGGCTAGGAAGGATAAGAAGGCTTGGAATTCTAAAAGTGCATTAGAAGCACTCCTACAAATCAGCCAGCATGAATGAGGAGGCATGAATCCCAGTGAACACATGGGTCTGGAGTAAAGGAAAATGTCAACCTCACAGGAAATGTCACAATAAAGGAACCTGGAGAACAACGTCACATATCTGCCCTACAAGAGGTTCCTGATGAGACTCGACTGGTTATAGGCCTCAAAGTTACCCTGGAAACTTAAGCAGCATGGTCTGCCAACCCCCAGGAATGCAGGTCCTCACCCAGGAAAAGGACATTGGACCAAAAAGGAAGAGACTAATGGGCCAAACATCCATCAAGGACTCACAGGAAGAGGGAGAGTGAACAGAGGGGAAGTGGGGGGGAAGGGCAAGGAGGGAGGGCATACATAAGGGGATCAACAACTATACAAATATGACTGAGATTGTAAGAAAAATTAGAAAAAAAAGAAAAAAGAAAGATATCATTAAAAAAAGGAATTATTCCTACAGCTTTCTCGATTTCCAAGGAGAGCCAGAGGTCATCGCTATGTGGAAGCTTAACAAGAAACAAAAGTGAGGGCCGGGCACGGTGGCTCGTGCCTGTAAGCTTCAGCCTATGAAGCGGCCGGGGCTAGGGATCATGGTTCGAGTCCCGCCTGGGGCCCGTAGCGAGACCTAGTTCCAAAAACATAGCTGGGTGTGGTGGCGCGCACCTGTAATCCCAGCTACCTGGGAAGCTGAGGCTGGGGATTGCTTGAGTCTGTGGTACCCCAGGCAACGAGAGCCTGCGGTTCCATGGGCCAAAATAGGGAGACCTAGTTTCAGAAAACAAAAAACAAACAAAAAAAAGAAACAAAAGTGATTTTTTGCCCTAGTGGATGGGGTCCAGAGGTTGGTGCTCTTTGAAGCTCTCCTTAGGGAGAGTCCCAGGGGGAAAATGGGCCCTGGCTTAGGAGAGCTGCTGCCCACCTGCTGGGGAAAACCAGCAATTCTACCGCCTCTTGTGATACATCACCTCTGGGTTTTAGACAGGAAAAGCCAGGACTAAGAGGGGGTGGGAGTGAAAGACATGTCACCTGCTTCTCTCACGTTTCCTGCAAGAAACCCCTGTGGAGAAGTGAGACTTCTGGCTCCGTAAATGAGTCACTGGCTTTATAAGCCAAGAGAGATGGAAAGCAGATGCCAGGAAATAAGCATACGCAAGGAGGAAGCTTGGGGAAAGTTCTCAGCTTCCATGTGAAAATGTCAAGCTACTATGCTCTTGTGGGAACTCAAGGAGAAAAATAATGTGGGAAAAGACTAGAGAAATAGCCAAGCACCAGCTCAAGCAAAGCCTGTGAGTTTGGACAACTTAGAATAACCAACTGAGGGGACACTTTCAGAGTGGAGGGGAAGAGCCATGTGCTCAGTCACTCATCCTTCTCGGAGCTCCTCACGTTCCTGTGGCGGGCTCCTGCAGAGCCATGGAACAAGCCATCACGCTGTGCTAAGTGACGGGCTGTGGGAGTGAGATCCACAGAGCTGTGATTTGCAAGAAATCAATCATTTGGTCATCCATTTATAGAAATACTTTTCTCATACATATCACTCTACATCCACAGTTCCTACTTACAGCTCCCAAAAGCCTTGGAATTTCCAAAGTGTTGAGAACCCAATGGTCTTTCTTGTTAGGGTAAGGAGGTGACTTTTGGGAAAATACCTGAAGAGGGTAGCTGGTTGTCAGGGAAACCAGACAGCTGATGAGAGGTTTGGAACTTCAGATCCACACCCAGACGTCTGGGAAGAGGAAGGCGGTTGGAGGTTGAAGTCAATGACCAGTGGCCAGTAATTTAATCACCGTGCCGGTGTAATGAAGCCTCCATTAAATTCCAAGAGAAAGAGGCTTCAGAGAGATTCCAGGTTGGTGAACAAACCGAGCCTAGGGAGAGAGCTGGGCGCTGTTTTCTGAATCCTGTAGCTGCAGTGTAGGTACTCTCCACAAGGTGGCGCAAAAGACCAGCGGGGTTGGACGCTCCGCGCCTTTTCTCCACATCTTGCCCTAAGCATCTCTTCCCTCAGACTGTTCCAAGTTGCATCTTTTGTGGTAAATCAGTGAGACAGTGAGTCGATGGGTTTCCTGAGTTCTGGAGTTGCTCTTGCAAATTAACGGAAAAGGGCATCGTAGGAGCCTCAGGTCAGAATCACCAGTAATGAGAACCTCGGCTGTGGAGGAGGCAGTGGGAAGTGACAGCCAGGAGTTGGTCGGAAGCCAGGTGGCGGCCTAGGCCCGTGGCGCGCATCTGTAGTGGATGGAGGTTTTGAGGCACTGAGCCATTCATCTGTGGAATCCGACGCTGTCCTCGTATAGACAGTGTCAACATCAAGGCTTGGACAACCTGCTCGTGTCTGAGAATTGCTTGGTGGTGTGGGGAAGCCTACACTCACATATGCATGCAGAGATTGGTTCCGGACACCGGAACAGCATCCTAGAAGGCTTCTTTTTTGTTCTCTTTTTTTTTTTTTTTTTTTTTTTTTGAGACTAGGTCTCGCTATTTTTGCCTATGGAACCGCAGGCTCTCGTTGCCCAGGCTACCACGGACTCAAGCAATCCCCAGCCTCAGCTTCCCAGGTAGCTGGTATTACAGGCACACGCCACCACGCCCAGCTATTTTTTTGGAACTAGGTCTCGCTACCGGCCCCAGGTGGGACTCGAACCGCGATCCCTAGCCCCGGCCGTTTCGTAGGCTGAAGCTTACAGGCATGAGCCACCGTGCCCGGCCTGTTCTCTTTCTTATATGTAAAAACAAAAATTTTTAGCCACAATGATTGACTGTGGCCCCAGGGCAGAACTGCTAACAGGAGAGAGGAGAGGAGCTGGAACAACCACCTGGGAAGTCTGCCCCAGCAGGGAACGCCTCCACCACCAGCGCCTGGGAGTTGGGCTCCCAAACCAAGATATCAGAACTACTACAAGGCAGAGAACCAGCAACGCATGACAGACACCAGAAAGGATCCTGGAGAAGCGCGCCACATCAGCCCATAAGTTCCCGACGTGCTCGACCTGATATCTGCCTCATCTAGTCCAGGAGACCTGAGCAGCCTCATCTGTTGCTGTCCAGGAGTGCAAGTCCGCACCCAGGATAAAAAGGACATTGTTCCAGAAAAAAGAAAGACCAGTGGGCCAAACATGGACCAACAGCTTGCAGAGAGAGGAGTTGGAGTGACCAGAGGGAAGGGAGGCGGGGAGCTGGGGTGGAGAATAAGGGCTACAATACAACCATAAAACATGACCAATATTATATGATAGTTACAAAAATAATTTTTTGAAACTAAATTGCACTATGTTGCCCAGGATAGTATTGAACCCACGGACTCAAGTGATCCCTAGCCTTAGCCTCCTGGGTAGCTGGGATTACAGGCGCGCGCCACCACACCCAGCTATTTTTTGGGACTAGGTCTCGCTGTGTTGTCCCGTAAAAAAAATTTTTTTAAATCAGCCAGTCACGGTGGCTCGTGCCTGTAAGCTTCAGCCTATGAAGCAGCCGGGGCTAGGGATCGCAGTTCGAGTCCCGCCTGGGGCCCGTAGCGAGACCTAGTTCCAAAAAAATAGCTGGGCGTGGTGGTGCACGCCTGTAATTCCAGCTACCTGGAAAGCTGAGGCTGGGGATTGCTTGAGTCTGTGGTACCCTGGGCAACGAGAGCCCGCGGTTCCACGGGCAAAAATAGCGAGACCTAGTCTCAAAAAAAAAATAAAAAGAAAAATATTAAAAAGAAAAAGTCTTGTGGTATCATTGGTTAACACACTGCATAAGCGCCAGAGGACTTGGGTCACACCTCAGATGTATGTTACCACCTCCCCTCCACCGCCACAGGTGTCCTGTCCCCACCAGGACACCACAGGCCTCACCACAGTGCAGGGTGCCACTTCTACACTTTGCTCTTCTTCTTGAGCCTTCACTCTACAAGTTTCTAGGGTTTGTCACTGGTTTGTTTCTGTCTCACCCTTTGTTTTTTTCTCTAGATTCCATGCAGAAGTGAAACCATATGTGATATTTGTCTTTCTCCTCTGGCTTGTTTTGCTTAGCATCAGCCCCTCCAGTTCCATCCGCGTTGGCGTAAAGGGAATTCATTTTTTAATTTCTTCTTATTTTATTTTATTTTATAATTTTCATACAATATTGGTCACATTCGTATGGTTGTCATTCCCCTTAGGTCTAACCCTCCCCTCCATATTATACCCCTATCCCCCCCACCTTACTTCCCCACCTTCTCCCAGTCACTCCAACTCTGCACGCTGCAAGTTGTTGGTTCATGCTTGCCCTCTGACCTTCTCTTTTTTCCTGGAACAATGTCCTGTTCTCCTGGGTACAGACATGCACTCCTGGACAGCAACAGACCAGGCTGCTCAGACTCCAGGAGAAACTGAGGCAGATAGTCAGGTCAAGCACATCAGGAGCTTGTTGTAGGGTGAATATGTGGTGCACTTCTCCAGGATCCTTCCTGGTGTTTGGTGCTGCTTGTGTGCCATACAGTTCTGATACCTTGGTTTGGGAAGCCAACTTCTAGCCACTGGCAGCGGAGGCGTTCCCTGCTGGGGACAGACTTCCCCAGGTGGTGGCTCCAGCTCCTCTCCTCTCTCGTGTTAGCAGCTCTGCCGAGGAGGTCACAGCTATACCTCTTGGCTTTCTTCCCCCATTAATTGGTTCAGGAAGGAGCCTCACCCAAGTTGCACAAAACTGTGGACCAGGGGTTTGGTTTCCTTTTTCCTTCTTTTTTTCTTAGCTGAGTAGTATTCCATTGTGACTATACACCACATCTTCCTGATCCACTCATCTCTCTTTGGGCACTTACGTTGTTTCCATAACTTGGTTATGGTAAGTAGTGCTACAGTAAACACAGCGTTTTTGCATCCTTTGGTTGGGCTCCTTGGAGGAGACTTGCTGAATTGCATGAAAAATATGTTGTGAATTGTTGGGGAGTCCCCCAGACTGTTTTCCATAGGGGCTGACCAGGCTGCATGCCACAGGCAGTGTACATGGCTTCTTTTTTTCTCCACACTTCCTCGCCAGCACTTGTTATTTCTTGTCTTTTTGAAACGGGGCCGTCTCGCAGGCAGGAGATGGTGTCTCACTCAGGTGCATTTCCCTGATGTACATGATAATGAGCACATTTTCCTGTGCCTGTTTGCCAGCTGTATGTTTTCTTTGGAGAGGTGTCTGTTTAGCTCTTCTGCCCATTTTTTGATCAGTTTATTTGTTTTTGTTGAGTCGTACGAGTTTTTCTGTAGGTCTTGGGTATTTGTTCCTTGTCAGATGTATGATGTGCAAATATTTGGTAGGGTAGCTGGTTTTTTTTTTTTAGTGATTGTTTCTTTGTGTGTGTATGTGTGTTTAATCATATTTTAATCACTCTACCAGGCTTTGTTACCTCCTGAAATGCCTCCTTCATATCTTATCTGGTTTATTCTACAGACAAATGAAAAGCAACATGGTTAAAAACAAACTCATCATTACTGTTCCTTCTCATATTGGTTTATTCTATTTCAGAAAATGAAATTGTTGTTTAACTAGTGAATTATTCACTACCTAAAAATCCAACCAATTTTCAAATCCTATGTATGTATCTATCTCTCTCTCTCTCTCTCTCTCTCT
>PVHY01033509.1:0-11080 GCA_004024945.1 Uropsilus gracilis
TGATGTGTTAATTCTCAGTAACAAAGTAAAAGATTGCTTTGGGATACTTTTAGGAACTTATATTGTTAGTTACACCTAGGATAAATCTGCAATCTGTTAATATGTTAATTGCATATACTCATAGAATGCTGATATAATTGCCTAAAACACTATATATATGCACAAAAATCTCAAATAAATCGCAGCAGATTCATCACCCCTTGAGTGTGTGCGTCTGTTCGCCATTCGCCGGCTCCTGTGTCTTTCCTGCCCAGCTGAACTCTGGTCATCTGGCCTGCGCCCTTGCCCGGCTGGACCGCAGCACGAAGTTTTAACAGTGAACACTTACTTAGTGCTCACTCACATATTAGTTAGAACCCTAAATCACGCGTATGTATTTACATGCACACACTTTCTCACAGTCCCAACACGGTGCTTTTATCAACCCTATTTTACTCAGCTGGAGAGATTAGTCAGCGGCTGAGGAGGAATTCAAAGACAGGGATACAGGTTCCATTTCCCCCTCCATTTTTCAGAGTGCTTCTCCTAGCCTTTCTCTCCCCCTTTTAAATTTTTACTGTTTTATGTTCTATTTGTGCTCTCCGTCGCTCCAGCTGCCTGGTGTCTTCACTTTCTCCCCTTCTCCATATTCAGGATTACTATTCTCTTCGTTTATCTGGCTTTCCCTCCTAACTCCCAGCTCCCATCTCTTTCTCTTGCTTTCTCTCTGAGCCTCTTTCCCTTGGCGGGCTCCTCCCTTCTCTTAACCCCACTCGGGTCACCTTCTGTTAGTTCTCCATCTCCCCACATCTGTCGGTCTCTGCCCCACGATTCAGGGTCCGTTCCTCCACTTCAGTGTCCTCCTCGGTCCATTTCTGGTACCTCGTTTCCACCCTGATCTGTTTCCCTCCATCACCCAAGATCACTGGGGTGCTCAGTGAGCCTCTCGCGATGGGACTCTCACTCACTGATCGCCCTCGGTCTTTCTCATCTCCGGCTTCCCTCCTCTATCTACTTCCCTCCACCTTTCTCCGCGTTTCAAGCCCTCAGATCCTCGAGGCCTCACGTGTCTCCAGTACCTGATCTCTCTTGCCCCCCAAATTCTCACAGGCAAGCTCAGACTTCATCTCCGTCCAATTCTCGGGATCCCGGGATTTCCCTCCAGCCTTCCGATTGCCCCCCCATCCCCCACTCTGCACCCCAGATACCCCCTACCCGATCCACTCCGCGGGCACAGCCGCCCCGCCCCCTTACCTTTCTATCCTCCGTGAACGCCTCAACTTCCGGTCGGCAATTTCCCTAACACGCCCGAAGCCGCTTCCGCGCCTGCGCTAGCCATCCCCGCTGCCTAGCCCCGCCCAGCTAACCTAACCTAGGAGCCAATGAGCAGCCGCGGGCCCCCAAGACTCACTGCGTCTGCGCCCGGTTTGCTCCGGTCCGGCCTTGCAGTGGGAGGACCCGCGGGTTACGCTACGCACGCTAAGGGACCGGGGCGTGGAGCTTTAGGTACGTCTTCAGGGCCACTGTTTACCCTCACCACGCCCTGTCGACTGCACTGGGTTTTAATCCAAAGCGCGGGCTGACCGTGAATTATTCCTTAGTATTGGTAATTTTGTATACATATTGCTATTCTTGGAGTTCTTCCTCTCAATCCACTGTTAGATAATCCAGCTCGACCTCCTGCTCCCTGAAAGCAGGGGCTATTTCTGTTTTGGCGTCTGCAGGAAATGTTTGTTGAATGGATGACTAAATAAATGAGAAAAGGGAATCCTAAAAGCACCCGTCATTGTGAACTGAGCTTGTTTTCCTATTTATAACAAGAGAATGATACCTACTCTCCAAGATTGTTGACAAAAGTTCCCGTACACAAAAAAGTACGCGGAGTACTTAAGGCACACAAACTTGAATTTCCGCTGTTCGATAAGGGTTAGAGCATTTATTTTTTGTTGTAATACCCTTTCCCATTATCCTTTTCTTACAATTCCAGGCATTTAGGATGCATTTGTGGATATGGCAGGTCAAATCTGCTTCCATGGATCATCTGCTCATATTTTAGTAGGGGATACAGACAAAAAGCAATAGGATGTCAAGCGGAAGTGCGCGTTCCAAGGAAGAAATCAAAACGCAGGAAAAGCGATGCTGTTTTAAGTAGCTTGAGGTGTGTCGCAATCATCACAACTGTGTAAGTACTGTTACTGGCCGGAATCCTCCAGACTCACAAAAGCAACGAGCGCAGGAGAGATATAAAAACAATAAGCCTTTATTGCAGGTGGACCTGGGTCCAACCTGAGACTCCACCCACACAGTGGCAGCCTCTTGGAGGAAGGGACCCGGGTCTCAACTTCTTAGGGGTTTATATACTGTTCACAGTGGCATGGTACTTTTTCACAGTTAACCTGTTTAGACATAGTTAAAGTTATCTATAGCATGTTTTGACATAGTTAAGACTCTGACTGATAACAGGAAACCATCTGGAGCCACTGTGGCCTTAGCATTATCTGAAACGGTGCGCAAGGTTAAGAGTTAACTTTATCTATGCAATGCTTCAGCTTTGCTCTTCTTCAGTACAACTGAGGAGGTCAGTACAGTTTGTTTTTATTTCAGAGTCTTCTTGGGGTAGAAAACTATGGTAAACTTTTCCATAATTCAGCCTCCAGTTTATATAGTTTTATGATTCTGATATGTTGAGTCTTTCTGGCAGCCCATTACAGGGCATCTTCAATGCTGACAACCTTTGCTTTGCTGATTTCTGGCCTCTAACTTTTCCAGTGCCCAAAACTGGTTGATTTTCTGCATATTTCTGATCTCAGTGCAGAGGAAAGACATCAGCCAAGAAAATAACATTTGAGTAGGCCGTTGAGCAGTTGAGTAAACAGTAAGACAGTGGAGGGTTGTAAAAAGTAAGGCAATGAGCAATGGGGATCTCCGGGTGGGAGCATTTGAGAAGTATCTCTATAACTATAGAAGAAACATCTTGTGCAGAAACTGAAGTGGGGACAAACCCGGAGTGTTCAAGGACCTGTAGGTAGATGTGTGACTGGAAAAGAGGAATAGTAGAGAGTTTGGGCAGGGGTCTGGGTGAAGGGGCCTGGAAGAGGATAAATGTGACACTACAGAGAAGGCTTTGGCTACTCATCTTTGTGAAGAGGGACAAGATACCTGCTCTGACTTAGATTTTAACAGATTTCTCTGGCTTCTGTATGGGGAATAGACTGCAGGAGACAAGGTAAGAAAAGGCAAGCAGGAAGGAGGCTGCTAGACTGAGAGGCCCAAGGATGTGGTAGAAAAGGTGAAAAGTGGTCAGATTGTAGAGACATTTTAAGCTAGAACTTGCAAGGGCTGGGTTATGGATTGACATAAGAGAGAAAGGTCCAGGAGGATCCCAACATTTTTGGCCTGAATACCTGAAAATAAGATGTTGCCATAAGCTGAAATCGGAAGATGAGCAAGAAAACTGAGTTCCATTTTGAACATACTGAGTTTGTATTATGTAATGGACATCAAATAAGAAGCCTGGATAGGAAGTTGGATTAATTATGAAGACTTTAGGAAATAATTCAGAGAGAGGTCAACTCATATATTTTTATTAAAAGAAGAAGGGTAAAAATGATCTACTTAAATGTTCTGCTTAAAGCGTGTAAAAGAGAACTAGATTTTTTTTTAAAAAGGAATATGGGAAGTAAACAAATATGAAATAAAGAAGGATTGAGTAACAAACTTAGAAAAGCCATTAAAACTTGTATTTTCAAGCCAAAGGAAATCAGTATAGTCATAGTAGGAAAAAAAAACTTAAGAACAAAAAAGGGAAAGTAACAAACAAAAACTGAAATTATTTTTAATTATCAAGTTAACTGATGAAAACTGTGGTGACTTCACCCAGAGAAATTCCATATTGTGAAAAAATAAAGAAGGATGTTTAAAAAGCTAATTTATTTTTAAATCTCTTTAAAAAAAAAAAACCAAAAAGGGATTTCTTGCTTTTTCTTTTTTCTTTTTCTTTTTTTTGGAGAGTAGATCTCACTATGTTGCCCAGGGTAGTCCCAAACCCACTGACTCAAGTGATCCCTAGCCTCGGCCTCTGAGGTAGCTGGGATTATAGACGTGTGCCACCATGCCTGGCCAAAAAGGGATTTCTGTGTAAAATTGCATGAAAATGCATTTCATGAAATAATACAGCAAGAAATAAAAATAAATTTTAAAAAATCACTAAAGTCTTTTTATAGACTGTATTAAAGAAGAACTCTCCTGAATGATACCTGACTCAAACAATAGTAGGATTTTTTCCAATTTTCATGAAACTATATAAATTCTTTCAACTAGGACATAATTCTTTCAACAAGGCAGTCTTGGTTTCATGCATGAGAATTCTGAATAAGTATGTATTGTTGAGGACTTTAACCCTGTCACAGATAAAGAAAAAAAATAGAGATTCCCTTCAGTCTAGCTGGAAGAAAATAAGGTGCAGACAGATTTGACTCTTTCAGACCTGAGATAGGTGAAGGAGAGAAAAGAATTAATATGGGTCTGTTGTTACCATTTGGAATTTATAGTTTTTCTAGGAACTTGTGTTCTAGACACTAGGAGAAAACACCATTTCTTCTCTGTGAGAGGGAATCAATCAAGGAAGGCTCATGGAGGAAATGGCATTTTAGCAAGGCATTAAAGATATTTACCGGTGATAATGAGGATGGCATTGGAATCAAGTAATGGGGGATCAAAGCTCAGCTCTGGAATTCCCTTGCTGTGTAATTTTTTGTGTCCCCTCCCTGGGCCTCAGCTGAAACCATGAAACATCTCACCCTACTTCCAGGAGCTGTTGGAAGAATTAAAGGAGAAGCTTCTAGTAAAGCACTATCCTGGAGTAATGACGCTGCATGCAGGTGCCACTATTATGTGATTTTAAGATCTGAGCAGTGACATTCTGATAGAACATTCTATCTGCATTGTCCATAATGGTAACCACCTGTTGTTACTAAGTGCTGGATCAGTGCTCAATGCAACAGAGGGCCAAGATGGTTAATTTTAATTAATTTTAATAGTCACAAGTAATTGCCGAATTGGGTGGCATAGATCCTACAGAAGTTCCAGATGTGGCACCAGCTTGGGAGAAGACCCAAGGACATGAATATCACAGGTTTGTGTTCATTTCCTTTGCTTTAACACGTTCCACAAAGAAAGTGACTTAAAACAGTACAAATTTATTCTTTTAAAGTTTTGACATTTAGACAAGTCTATAGCCACTGTGTCAGCAGGGCTGTGCTCTTGCTAGGGACTTGAGAGGGACTCTCCTTGTTTTCTTCAGCTTCTGCAGTTGCCTGCATTCATTGGCTGGTGGCACCTTCCTCATGTTATTCTGACATCTGCTGCTTTTGTCACATCTGCAACTGACTGCCCCTCCTGTCTCCCTCTTAGAAAATTCATGTGGAAATTGGGTCCGCTTCATAACCCAGGATCATCCTCCCATCTTAATATCCTTAATCATATCTACAAGGTGCTTTTGCCACCTAAGTTCACACATTCACAGGTACAGGGTTTAGGATGCAGATCTCATTTGAAGCCATTTTTCTGTCTGCTGCCGGTAGCTAGAGTATAAGTATCCATTGGTGAGAGAATCTTCAAATTCTGTGGGGTTTGCACATGACTTCTCTTTCAAAATAGCTCCTAAGTCGTCACCCTCTCACCCTTGAGTCACCATTACCTCTGGTAGCTCCTTAACCCATAGTCTAGTCTTCCCAACAAGTAGAAGGGTCCTAGTAAAAAATCTCAGTCAAATCAAGATACTCCTCTGTTCACAGTAGGGTTGCTTGACTTAGAAAAAAAAAAAAGTTTTTTAAAATTATAAAATGTGTAATTAAAATTTAATCCCAAATAAGCCACTAATAATTCTTGGTATGTCTTGAATATTACATGGGAAGTGTTCAAAAATTATTGTTCATTACCTGAAATGCAAATGTAAATGGGTATATTGTATTTTATCAATGTATAGGAGTTCACACTCCTGGAGACCCCCAAACATTTGCTCTGGCTTAGAAGGATTTTAAAGTGAGGGGCTCCATTATTTCTCACCTTTCATTTCCTACCACTCTCTTTTGCTCATTCTGCCCCACCCACACTGGCCTGTCCTCTGTTGCTCTAAAGTGCTGAACATGGTCTGCCTGAGGGCCTGTGCAATTATTTGTTCCCATCACTTGAAAGGCTTCCCTTCCTCCCCAGCCTCCACCTCGCTCCCTTTAGGCTTTGTCTCAAATATCAGCAGATAGACCAATATATCTGCTCCAGTTAGCCCTCTTTTTTCTTTTTAGCATTTATCACCACGTGAGAGAATCCTTTATTTATTTGCTTGTTGTCTGCCTTGGTTCACTGGAATGCCAGCTCCCTGAAAGCGGGTATTTAGGTCTGCTTTGGTCACTGCCACAATCCCAGTGCCTATAATAGGATCTTGCATATAGCATGTGAGTAATGAATGATAGTTGAAAGAATTAGGGAGCCCCTGGATTCAGCTATACCTGAACTACATTTTGAAATGAGATCGGTTTTTCTTTAGCCTACACTTCCACCTCCTCGTGGCTGGTGGAGTTCTTGCTGGCCACATCTTCTTCAGTCATACTCTGTGATTCCTTCAGTGCCCAACGACATGCAGCTGGCAGTGACTGGCGTAGTTGAGCCCGCCCAAAATATAGGAAGAGTCCAGGATTGAGGCAGCTATGAGCCAGGGCAAGACCCACAACCAAGGGTTCAGCCCGTATAGCCCGGGCCAGGAGAGCAGAGTTCGGTGCAGCTGCAGTGAGCACCAACCCCAGCAGGTGGTAGGGGGCCCAGCAGACCAAAGAAAACACCACAACAGCTATAGCCAGCGGCCAACGTCGGGTTGTACGGCACAGGAGGGCACATTGGCAGCCAGTCACAACCACCAGCGGCCCTAGAAATCCAAAAATAAATCTGGTGCTGCCCACCATATACTCAGCCACGAGTGAGCCGCCGAAGTCTACCACACACTCCAGCCTGGGTGGGAAGTGTTCTTGGTGCAGCCGGCGGTGGATGGCCGAGGGCATGGTGAGCAGCAAGGCCAGTGTCCAGGCTGTCCCACAGGCTACCTGCACCCTGCATGCCCGTCCAGTTGCTGCCCACCATGTGGGTTTGAGGGCCAGCAGGTACAGGTCAGTGCTGAGAGCAGCCAGGAGCAACATGCTGGCATACATGGACAGCAGGGTGATAGGAGGCAGGGTCTGACATCCCACTGCCCCATAGGGCCAGTGGCCTCCACGGATGATAGGCACCGCCAGGATGGGAAGAAACAAACAGCAGAGCAGGTCTGCCACGGCCAGGTGGAGAATCCAGGTGGCACCAACCCTTTGACGGGCCTCTTTCCTGCTCACCCAGGCTACCATCATGTTGCCTGGTACACCCACCAGAAAGACCACCAGGTAGAGCAAGAGAGGGGCAGTGTGCAGCAGGTCGATGGACACACACCTGCCATCAGCACAGTCCACGGGCTGGTCTGGAATCTCGCTGTAGTGTTCGTACTCGTCGCTGAGAGAGGTGTTCTCCATCCCGGGACACCTGGACTGGAAAGAAACCTTGTGATGAAGACTCCCAGGCCCTTGGGACTCTAGGACGTGGGAACCCCAGGCCCTCAACCTCTTGGAAGCTAGGATAGAAGCTAGGACTCCAGCCCCTGGTAATATTACAATTCTCAAATGCAAACGTGTTAGGATAGAACATCCTGGAATTCTGAAATATTACAGTACTCGAACACTCCTTGGCTTTTCAAATCTTGGCCTCCTAAGCTGTGACACGTTGACAGTGATGACCAGTTATTATTTGAGGTTTCAGAGCAGCTTTGTCTGATGAAACTTTGAATGCGGGTGGAAGTGGGCTTTTGTGCTGTCCTGGACACACCCTGGGCTGCTGAGCCCATGAAGTAGAGTCCACTGAGGAGCTGGAGTTTCAGTTACCCTTCATTTTAATTGTTAGAAATCATTGCTCACAGCTCATGGCTACCTTATGGGACAGTGAAGTTGGAGGGCATTGCAGTGTTCCAGCAGGAGCCCACAAGCCGCCTGGAAGTATAGAGTTTAAAATACTGGAATCTGAATATCCATCAAGATGGGGGATGGCTAGTATGTATTCATAACAAAAGTTACTTGTCTTCATTCTTTTTCTTTGGTGTTTTTAAATCTTAGTGAGATGGAAATATCCCTCCAAGTTTGTCCCCTTTTTAAAATGTAAACCAGATCGTTGTGAAACACATGCACTTGCGCGCGCGCGCACACACACACACACACACACACACACAGAGCAAAGCAGGCATTTCATTTGGGGACAGTTCCCTGGGTATCACAAGTAGAAGACATTCAGGTAACACCCCCAGAGTTAGAGACACAACTGCCATTTAAAGTATTGACAGTGTTAGAATGTTGGATTCTCAAGAATTCTCATTCATTCAGCACAGTTCCTGAATACCTTCTTTGCTCCAAGCACTGGATACCGAGCCGCTGACAAAACAGGCAAAACTTTCTTTTCCTGGTCACTGACAATCTATGGGAGGAGTCAGATAGTAAAGGAATAAATAAGCAGGATACACTGTGCAACGACGTGATATGTATATATAATATCTAACATAATTATATTGAACATGATAGACTATAATTATAATATAGTGTGTTTAGTATATTTTATGTGACATGTGATTTTATATATGCAGCCACACACACATACACATCATAACATTGAGTACATTCTAAAAGTAGTCAATGGTAATATATATATCTTATAATATACTTTAAATATACATGTGTAGTCACAGGGGAGATTTAAAATGTTCTCTATGGACCTTGAAATTTTCCTGTGTTGGCAGTTTAAATGAGGGGTCAGAAAGGGCCTCTCTGACATTTTGAGCAAAGCCATAAAGGAGGGCAAGGAGGGACCCATGTAGGGATCCTGGGGAAGTATGTTCCAGGCAGAGGGAATAGCCAGCGCAAAAGCTCTGAAGTGGGAACATGATGGAATGTTAGTAAGGATGTCAGCTCTCCTGCCTGCCTGTAGCTCTACAGCTTCCTCTCTTTTCCCTTCTCCTTTTCTTAATAAACCTGTCTTTTTAATATGAAAAAGAACAACCAGGATGCCACATGGAGCAGAGCGGAAGGGAGAGTTCAGTGAGAACAAGAATAGAGACCTGTCGGGCCACTTGAGGCATGGGAAGGCGCTCTCTTTTTCTGCTTTGGAAAGATGTGAGCAAAGAAATCACATCCTCTGTCACAGAAAGAAACTCTGCTGTCATTCTAATCATGACATTTTGGTCATCACTGAGCTGTGGGTACAGGACAGAGATCCCTGCACTCCAGCTTGGATGTGTGGGAGGCTGTACCCTCCCCGTGTGTGTGACCACACTTTAGAATGTCCATACAACAAAAATATCACCTAACAGCACATCTCTCCTTCTCAATGAGGGAGGCATGTGTTGTTATTGCTACTGGTTTTTAAATAATTATCATAATCTTAATTATTTTATTACATATTATTATAAGTAATGTCTATTGAGCACTTCATGTTATGCGCCAGGCATTGCTCGAAGCATTCTTAAATGCTCCATCATTTCATCCTTACAGCAAACCTATGATTTTTTTTTTTTTTTGAGACTAGGTCTTGCTATTTTTGCCCGTGGAACTGCAGGCTCTGGTTGCCCCGGGGTACCACAGACTCAAGCAATCCCCAGCCTCAGCTTCCCAGGTAGCTGGGATTACAGGGGCGCACCACCATGTCCAGCTATTTTTTTTTTTTTTGGAACTAGGTCTCACTATCTTGCCCTGGGAGGGAATTGAGCCACGATCCCCAGTCCCAGCTGTACTCCATAGGCTGTCGCTTTCAGGCATGCGCCACCGTGCCTGGCTCCCTGTGATATTAGTACTGCTGACCTAGCCTTTCTGCCAAAGAGGAAACAGGCACAGAAGTTACATCACTCACCAAAGATTGTTCAACAAACAGTTGCATTTCAAACTGTGTTAGTCTTACTCTGGAGCTCCCAACCCTAGAATATTGGGATCCAGGAAGATAGAGGCGCTACCAGTGACTGCAGTAGCAGGCTCTGTGACCCTGGGTGAGCAGCTTTGCTTGGTCAGTGCTGTCTCTGTCCAGGAAATGAGCAGCAGTGAACCTACCTCACTGGTTCGAAGTAGCCTTGATGAATTAAATGTGCAAAGTGCGAGGCATGGTGCAAGGACCCAGAGAGTCAGTGGATTGGCCTGCGTGATGTCAGAGTGACCCGACTCTGTCTCTGCCGAGTTCTGTGGGCTGCCCAACACTGCCCAGAGCTTGGGGATGATGTAACAGGAAAGGCAGAGGGGAAGCTGGGGCACTCCCCTTCATCCTTGCCAAGTTGCCAGCAGGCCAAGCCTCTTCGTGTGTGTGCGCGCATGCAGGCCTTAGAGATTCAGCCCCTTACCAGTTGTGTAGACTTGGGCAAATCACTTAACCTCTCTATGCCTCCGCTGACTGGACTGTAAAATGGATAATACACCTACCATGGAGATGTTAGGAGAACTCAGCAAGTTCAAGGGGTGAAGAGTTGACCACAGGGCCGGATCCACCAGCTGCTATCACCCTATCTCCCAGCACCTTCTGTCCCCTTCCCAACACCCACCCTTCCCAGCTCTTCTGGGTGGATTAAAATGCAAGATATTTTGTGCCTGTCAGCACATCTGTCAGTCTCTGGTGTTTCCATTTTGTGAGATTAAACAGAAAGGAGAGTGCTCATGAGTCTCCTCTTCATCTTTTCTTCTTACTGTGTCTGAGGTGTCTTCCCCTATCTGCTCACGTCAGTTCCCTTTTCTACAACAACTTTAATATCAGTCCCCTGGCAGACTTCATAAACCACCTTGGACTAAAAGACATTGAATGATAATCATGAGAGTCATTTTAACTTTATTTGCAGTAAATCACAAATTATATTTTCATATATAATCTAGAAAAAAATTACTATCAAGTTATTACTTTATCAAAATTCAAATAATAGATATTTATTGAACACCTGTTATATTTCAGGTACCATATAACTGCCTTATGCAGTGATGATCACCATTTTCCCCATTTTCCCAGAGCTTTC
>PVHY01033510.1:0-11075 GCA_004024945.1 Uropsilus gracilis
ACTAAAAAAAGGAGGATTAAGTTCACCTGGAATACATGTGCGTGTCAGATATCTAAAGTTTGAAATGAAAGAACAAGGGTACTGATCTATAAGCAATATTATAATGAAAAAGATCATGGAGAAAGAGAGTAACCAACAAAACACAGTGCTTTACATGGAACTAAGGTTGAGGAGAAATTGTCAGAAATAGAAATAATAAAAAACTTTAAAGGAAAGACAATGGTGAAGTTCTCTTTCTCACCGTGAAAACATAACATGCCTTTGGATTTAGCTCACTTTGGTGTTGAAAATCATCTACATCATTCAGCAACAATGGAAACCTTGTTAACTTTCAAAACTACTGTGAAAAGTAACTTATTCTAGTAAAAAAGATCCTTTTGAGGGGGAATTAAACTGATATGCTTCATTAGCATGGGAACACACATCCCCTTTGTGCCCGGGTGACCTGAAATGTGAACAGTGGAGCAGGTAAGCCAACTTCCCTAAAAAAGACATCCTCTGTGCCCAGGTCTCTCCTCCCAAATTATTTTCTTATCCTGTTTCTACCATGTTCTTTATCTTATGTCCACCCATACATGTCTTCTTATTGCATCAGCTTTAAAACTCAGGAACCACAATGAAATAAATATGCCAACTAACATAATTCTTTTAGACCAGTTACACACACGCACACACAATTTGATACCAGTTTTCAGTACCTTCTCAGAAGGTAATTTCAGGTCCCTCTTTCACAGAGCAAATCATGTCTGGGCTTCCTAAGTGACTCAGAAGTATGACAAGCCTCAGACTCCTAAGGGAATCTACTATACATATAAGTCTCTTTGAAACAAGCTGAGATAAGGAGCTTGACCTCAAGGAGATAAGTAGGTTAAAAAAAAGGGGGGGGGGGTAGAAATAGTATAGACAGAGGGATGCAACAACAGATTTTGAAACAAACTGTTGGAAACAGTTTAGTGGACAATAACAATGCAGACAGAACAAAACATGCTAGGACACAAACATGAACTATTGTGTGAAATCTGGGAAAAGGTACTGATTATGTAAACAGACTATTAAACAATGTGATAATCTGTATCATCAGGAAAAAATAGATACAGATTTAAAAAACAAAACAAACTAAAATGGAAAGGATTATCACAACAAGGGGAGATCATTCAATGGGGAAAAATAACCTAATCACAAAGCTGGAAGCTTCTCCTAGGCCTGACAGGAGGGAAATTTCTTTTATTGTAAAGGGCCAACAACATTAGAACAGTGTATGGAGAGTGTGGAATTATCAGGGAATTTTTCCCAGAGATTTCAACACTCATAAGAGGATCCATTAAAGACTGCATGCTGAATGCAGAGAAGGGCAGGTCCAAATTCAGGAAACCAGAGAAAAGAAAGAATTTTAATTAAGTTATCTAAGTAACTTAGAAGCATTTTGTCTTGATTTATCGGTTTCCTCGATTGTTTCTTAACTATCTAAACATGCTCAGGTAATAATCTATGAAGGAAAGAATGGAACTTTGAAGGGTCTGTGTCTAGCTTCATGTAAGTGAAAAGAAAATACATCATGGAGTTTTATGTGGAAGGGTGGTTCTTTGCAGTAAGCAGTTTTTTAGAACACATGAAAGTAGATTGATTTCTTTAACCATCATGTTGTCCAGGAGCAAAGACTTCAGAAAAAGTATGCTGTTAATATGATTCACATAAGTAATGGGGTTCTTTTAAGCATGGAAAAGAGAGGTTCTAACTTTACACAAAGGGAGAAATTATACCTAGATCTGAAGAACACAGAGGCCCTGGCAGAGAAAGCAGAGGAAGGCTCATACAATATATTATGTGGGGTCTAAAAATTCCATGAGGGTAAAGGGCTATGTCAGGGTGTTGTTTCTTAGGAAAAACATGTCAATATTAGGAAAAAGGAAAGAATGGATTGTGAAAGATTCATATCTAGAAACTTTTTAGTATAAGGAATAAATGGATTGGGAACTCAAGAAACACATAAAATCCAGACTCTTTAGAAGGGGGCACCTGAGCATGTTTAGAGGTTGGCATAAAACAGTCTGTGGAACAAGATAGATGACAAGTGATTATTTAGACAATTTGACTATAGGACATATGGAAAAACTAAGTGTCAATGAAATAACTTTGCCATCACAGATACAAACAGAAAAGCAAAATCACCAAGGAGTATCTACTTGAAACGCTGGCAAAATGACTTAGAAGCCATTTTAAAGACATTCCTGAATGCATGTTGGGACTAAACAACTTCTCAGAGAAGCAGTTCAGATCTATAAAGCTATGCAAGAAGCTTCCTCCACAAAGATAGCCTTTTTCAACTCTTTCCCAGATTGCTACAGATCTGCTGATAGCTGTTGTCTCCGTAGACCTGATGGATGGAGATGTTACATATGTGTCTCTGAAGTGGTTGGCAACTGTGTTTGACAATGTCTCTGAGAGACTAAGGCACAAATGGCAGTTTGTTCTCCCTATTCTTGACCTGTAAGGCTCAGGGAAGTCCATACTGCTGAATGTCCTTCTTTGGCTGTGGTTCACTGTCAGTGCAGGTAGGTATACCCAAGGGTCCTTGATGTAGTTACAGAAAGTGGAGGAGGGGACATTCACACAAGAACTCAACTTTGATTTTGTACTGGTAGTGGACACAGAAGGACTTTGAGCCCCAGAAATCAACAGTAAATCCCAGAACTGGGACAATTAGTTGGCTACCTTTGTCATTGGATTTGGAAACGACTCTTATCAATATTATTTGGGAATATCCATCAGAAATGTAGATCACTCTATAAATGGTTGTTCAAGACTTCCTGGGAATGAAATAAGTGTAAATTTTTCCCAGGTGCCTCTTTGTCCATCAGGACATGGGGAAAGTCACAGCTAAAGAGCAAACCTTTGAGGGATGAAGGAAGCTCGAGCAGAGACTGGATAAAGTGGCAGCCACAGCAGATGAACAAAAGCAGTGCTCAGAGGTCACCCGTTTCAGTGATGTCACCAAGTTTGATGTCACCACTCACATCTACTATTTTGTTCACTTCTAGGATGCCAACCACTGACTTTTCTGGAAGTACACACTCTTTACTTTCCATGGCCAGTGAACACTGATGGTCCATGGAACAGTGGTCAAAGAACTTGAAGTTGATCAACTGGGGGATGTGAGTGCTCACTCTGCTGTCTCTGTCCCCTCCAAGAGCTTCAAAAAAACATTTTGTTTTAGTTCAAATCATCCTTGTGTCCAGAAGAAATCCTAGGTAGAAAAAGTATAAAGGAAACAGGTGTTGTTCTCTAGGAAACAGTCACAGTAAGAGTTGTAAATATCTAATAAATTAAATTGGAAGTAGTGATGAAAAGAGAATGTCTGCAAAGCAACTTCTCACACCATTGTTATGCAATATATTTACTCCACTGTAGTGGTTGGTCAACATTTGCTGAATGCTTCTTGTTTTATTTAATTGATTCATAGTTACCTTTGAGTAAGAAGTTTCTTATGTCATATATTAACTTTGTCAAGTCAAATTTGTTGTGTATGAATAAAAAGTTCCTTTGATCAATTTCATGGTTATTTAAGCAGTGTGACTCTTAAATGAGTTTCAGAGGCTGTGCTCAAAAATAAAACTGGCAAGAAGTGAATTGGAATAGAGATTATTTATGAGGGTCTCTGTGATGTTCCTGGACATCAAGGGGATAGGGATAGGAATGTAGTAAGGTCTCAGTAAGTGTGATTATATCTTTTAGCTCAAAATGCATCTCAAAACAAAATGTCCATCGATATTTGAAGATATTTCAAATATTTGTAAAAGAAGATACTTCAAATATTGAAGATACTTCAAATGTTAGTAAAAGAAAGACTTAAGAAAGCCCCTATTAGTAAGCAATATTAGGTACCCCAAAAAGAATAGGAAAATATAGGTTCACATATAAGTGATTTATTAGAAAAGTTCTCCCAGTCAAAATGAACACAGGGAAATAAAAAGAAGATAATTTAAAGGGAATAGATTGGACTCAGGTTAATTGCTGGAAGACAATGGCCCACCACCAGGCTTCTGGGAGGGTCCCTTCTTTGAGCCTCCACTGCTGCTGGAGATTCGGAGAGCCACCCCTTCAGCCAGGTTCTGGAGGGAACACACCTGACCTTCCCCCCCCCCCACTCAGGTTAGATGCCAGAAGTCACTGGCCCACCACCAGGGTCCACCACCAGTTCCCTTCTTTGCGCCACCACTGCCACCACAAATTCAGAGAGCCACCTCCTTCAGTCAGGTTCCAGAGGGAACCCACACGACCTCTCCCCCACCCAGGTGAGACGCCATAAGTCACTGGTACCGACTGGCACCAGCTCAAATTACTAAACTAAACTGCAGATCTACTTTCAATATGGAAAACATTACTATCAGAATGCCAACCACCACCAGATTCATGGTTTCTCAATATGTAGAACAAGTTAGAAAGCAAAACACAGGAAGGAGAAAAACTGTAAACATGCAAGCAAACCCTACAGGAAATAATCCATCACCACCAAATAAAAGATAATCTCCAGAAAACACCAAGGAAAACATTTTAAAAATGATGTGTATCTTAGACAAAGATTCCAACATGAACATGTTAAATGCACTCCAAAAACTAAGAGAAGATTCAGAAAAAAAGGGCAACAGAATGATAGAAGCATTCGAAGCACTAAGGAAAGAAGTAGAAACATATAAAGAAAGTATCAATATGTATAACCTAATCAACTAACTGAAGAATGAAAATGAATCCCTAAAATTGAAATTAAAGAGACTCAAGACTTAAGGGTTGCAATAGATGAGCTGAAAAATGCATGGAAAAGCTATGGAAGCAGATTAGATGAAATTGAAGAATAAATCAGCACACTTGAGGATACAGAAATAGGAGGACAAAGAGAGAAAAAGAGAGGGGAAAAAAGTAAGAAGACTAAAGAAAATCTCAGAGATATGCCAGATTCCTTAAAGAAAAGAAACATAAAGTATTAGGAATCCCTGAAGGAGAGGAGAGAGTCATGGGAACTGAAAGGCTTTTCAATATAATAATAGAGAATTTCCCAAATCTGAAGAAAGAAGTGAAAATGACATACAGGAAGACAAAAGGACACCAAACTACTTAAATGAAAGAAAAGCCACAATGAGACACATCATCGTAAAACTTCCAAGAACCCAAGATAAGGAAAAAATGAGAATGGCTAGGAAAAAAAAAAAAAAAGAAAGAAAAAACCTACAAAGGAAAATCCTTTACACTGACCTCAGATTTTTCTGAAGAGACACTCCAGGCAAGGAGAGAATGAAGTCACATCTACAAAAAACTCCAAGAAAAAACGTGCCAGCCAAATACTCCACCCTGCAAAGCTATCCTTCCTCTGACGGAAAAAACAGAACCTTCTCCGAAAAGCAAGTCTCCAGAAATTTGCTACCATTGAACCCCACTCCAAGAAATTTTGCAGGAGGCCTTAAGATCAAAACCATAAGAAGAACAAATACAAAAAAACAATAATTAACTCTAAAATGACCACCAGGAAACCTTTAGAATCGCAAACATCAATAATCACCCTAAATGTCAATGGTCTAAACTCAGCAATCAAAAGACGAAGAGTTGCAGACTGGACCAGAAAACAGAATCCAACATTCTGCTGCCTCCAAGAAACACATCAGATCTCTTAGGATAAGTATAGACTGGAGGTGCAGGGCTGGAAAACTAAACTACAAGCAAATGGCCCCCACAAGGAAGCAGGGGTTGCCACTCTTATATCAGACAGAGCAGACTTCAAGTTAACAAAAGTGACAAAAGTTAAAGATGGCCACTACATAATGGTTAAAGGGTCAATCCACCAAAGAGACATAACAATAATCAACATATACGCACCTAATGAGGGAGCACCAAAATTCATAAAACAACTACTAGTAGAACTGAAATCAAATGCTGGTGAGAATACATATGTGGTAGGAGATTTTAACACGCCACTCTCAACAAAAGACAGATCAACAAAACAGCAACTACACAAAGACACAAAAGTTTTAAAGGAAGAGTTGACCAATGCACCTAATATATATATACAGGACATTACACCCCCAAGGAAAAGAATACACTTTCTTTTCAAATGCACACGGTTCATTCTCTAAAACTGATCATATATTAGGCCACAAGACAAACCTGAACAAATACACAAAGATTAAAATAATACCAACCTTTTTCTCCGATCATAAAGGCATCAAATTTGAAATCAACAATGAAAAGAAAATAAGGATAGTAACAGTACATGGAGACTGAACAGCAGGCTTCTGGAAGATCACTGGGTAAAAGAGGAAATCAAAGAAGAAATTAAAACCTACATGGAGGCAAACAACAATGACGACACAACATTTCAAAATGTGTGGGACCAGCAAAGGCAATATTAAGAGGAAAGTTCATAGCAATACAGGCCAAATAAAAAGAATTGAAACAGCCCAAAGAAATACTCTAATCTCCTAACTTGAGGACTTAGAAAAAGAGCAACAAAAAAATCCAAAACCCAGCAGAAGACAAGAAATAACAAAAATAAAAGCAGAGATCAATGAAATAGATACCGAAAAGACCATCAAGAAGATAAAAGCAAAAGCTGGTTCTGTGAAAATATAAATGAAATTGATAGACCCCTTGTAAGGGTTACAAAGAAAAGAGAGAAAACGCAAATAAACAGGATCATAAATGAAAAGGGAGATATTACAACAGATCCAGCAGAAATCCAAAAGATAATTAGAGACTACTATGAACCTCTATATGCAAACAAAATACAGCAACCTGAAAGAGATGGACATTTTCCTAGAACAATACAGTCATCCAAAATTGAAGAGAGAAGAAATAGAAAACTTAAACAGATCAATCACAAGTAGTGAAATTGAGACAGTAATCAGAACTCTCCCTAAAAACAAGAGCCCAGGTCCACATGGTTTCACAAATGAATTCTACCAAACTTTCAAAGAGGAACTAACACCAGTACTGTTAAAACTCTTAAAAAATTGAGAAAGAGGGAAAGCTACCAAAATACCTTCTATGAAGCAAACATTACACTAATTCCAAAACCAAATAAAGATAGTGCAAAGAAAGAGAACTACAGACCAATCTCCCTAATGAACACAGAAGCAAAAATTCTAAACAAAATCCTGGCAAACTGAATCCAACATTGCATAAAAAGGATCATTCATCATGACCAAGTGGGATTCATCCCAGGGGCACAGGAATGGTTCAACATCAGAAAAATCAGTCAACATAACCCATCACATCAACAAAGAGAAAAACAAAAACCATATGATCATATCAATAGATACAGAAAAAGCATTCGATAAATTTCAGCATCCTTTCATGATGAAAGCCCTGGAAAAAATTGGTAAAAACAGGAACATACCTCAACATAATAAAAGCTATATATGACAGACCCACAGTAAATATCATCCTCAATGGGGAAAAACTGAAGTCATTTCAATTAAGGTCAGGAACCAGGCAAGGATGCCCACTCTCTCCATTCCTTTTCAACATAGTTCTGGAAGTTCTAGCCAGGGCAATAAGGCAAGAGAAAGACATAAAAGGAATCTGAATAGGGAAAGAAGAAA
Source organism: Uropsilus gracilis (assembly GCA_004024945.1). Classification (NCBI taxonomy): domain Eukaryota; kingdom Metazoa; phylum Chordata; class Mammalia; order Eulipotyphla; family Talpidae; genus Uropsilus; species Uropsilus gracilis. The sequence goes on from PVHY01033510.1 coordinate 7,590, forward strand.
TAAAGTTATCATTATATGAGGATGATATGATACTCTATGTAGAGAACCCAGAAAAAATCAACAGAAAAGCTGCTTGAAATAATAGACCAATTCAGTAAGGTAGTTGGAACAAAATCAACACACAAAAATCAACAGCATTCATATATGCAAAGAATCAATCAGAAGAAGAAATTAGAAAAAACACCCCATTTACCATTGCACCAAAGAAAATTAAATACTTGGGAATAAACCTCACAAAAGATGTAAAACACCTATACAAAGAAAACTATAAAACATTCTTAAAAGAAATGGAAGATGATGTAAAAAAATGGAAAGACATTCCCTGTTCATGAATCGGAAAAATCAACACTATCAAAATAGCCATACTACCAAAGGCAATCTACAGATTCAATGCAATTCCAAAATGATCCCAGTGACATATTTTAAAGAGATAGAATGAAAATTACTGAAATTCATATGGAACAACAAAAGACCCTGAATAACCAAAACCCTTTTGACAAACAGAAGAGAGAATAGGAGGTATTACTATTTCAGACTTCAAACTATACTACAAAGCCATAATACTTAAAACAGCATGGTACTGGTACAAAAATTGAAAAACAGACCAATGGATCAGAATCGAATACCCAGAAATAAAACCACACATATATGGTCAACTAATGTTCAACAAAGGGGCAAAAAAAACATACTCTGGAACAAGGATAGCCTCTTCAGTAAATGGTGCTGGGAAAACTGGATCAAAACCTGTAAAAAAATCGACCAGGACAACACCCTCACACACTACAAAAGTTAACTCAAAATGGATAAAGGACCTGAAAGTGAGACCTGCAACCATAAAATACATAGAAGAAAATCTGGGCAAAACCCTTTATGAATTTCACCTCAGAAATCCATTTTGGGAAACAACTATGGCCAGCAAAAAACTGAAGGAAAACATAAACAGCAGGGACTATATCAAACTAAAAAGTTTCTGTTCAGCAAAAGAGACAATAAACAAAACAAAAAGAAACCCAATCGACTGGCAGAATATTTTTGCCCTCCAGGCAAGTGACAAGGGTCTAATAACAAAGATCCACAAAGAGCTCCTACAGCTCAACAATAACAAAGCAAAAAACCCAGTCAAAAAATGGGAAGAAGAACTAAAAAGACACTTCACCAAAGAGGAGATGTAAATGGCTAATAGGTGTATGAAAGAATGCTCTACATGACTAATAATTAGGGAAATGCAAATTAAAGCCACACTGAGATACCATCTTACACCAGTAAGAATGGCCCATATAAATAAAACAGATGACAACAAATGTTGGCGTGGAGATGGAGAAAAAGGAACTCTCTTACACTGCTGGTGGGAGTGCAAACTGGTCTAGTCACTATGGAAGACTGTGTGGAGGACCCTCAAACAATTGAAAGTGGACTTACCATTTGACCTCGCAATCCCACTACTGGGAATCTACCCCAAGGACATGAAACATTAATTCAAAAGGACACCTGTACGTGCATGTTCATTGCAGCTCTGCTTACAATTGCCAAGATTTGGAAACAAAGCAAATGCCCCAAAACAGATGATTGGCTTTTAAAAAATGTGGTACCTATACAAAATGGAATACTACGCATCAATGAAGGAGGACAAACACATGGATGGAACTAGAAAGACTCATATTAGCAGAAATAAGTCAAAAAGAAAAAGAGAAATACAGGATGGTCACACATATATGATGAATACAGGGAAAAACAAACAAACAAATAAGGAAAAATAAAAACAACCAATGGGGCTGAACAATGGAGTGGGAGAGGAGGAGGGGCAAGAAGGCAGGGTAGGTGAGGAGCACAAAAGATCAGGTGTTAGCAGGTATTAACAGGTGTTAACAGGTGTTAGTGAAGTGGAAAAGCCCTGGGGTACACAATAATGTAATAATGTAGTATAAATATAAATACACACATATATATGCAAATTTAAAAATTTTTTAATTAAATTTTAAAAAAGAACAACCATCAAAGAGAAAGTTGACATTCTCTGTGGATATCTCTTCTATCCTATTCTCCATTATACATTCCCAGAAATAATAACTAGTACACTGGATCTGATGTTTGCCATGCCAGGGGTATTTGAAGCTTTTAAATCACACATCAGTAAATAATATATTATTTTGCATGGTTAAAATTTTGTAATTATGGTATTGTAATATGTATACCTATCTATGTAACTTGTTTTCTTCACACAAAAAGTTTTTAAATTATTTTTTCAAAAAAAATCTCCTGGCGGGGTGAGACTGGGGTCGAGCCTGGTGGCTTCCGGGACTCGGCGGCACCCAGGGTTCGCGCCGGTCTCTGTGCCTGCACACCCCGCGGCCACGCCACCTTGGCGTGGCCACCATGGTCCGCACGCACAGGCTCCTCGTGCTTCCTCCAGGTCAGGCGGAGTGGGGCTGGGGTCAGCCGGGAAACAGGCCGGGCCTGCCGGCGGGCTGGCCACACCACACATCTGAGCCCTTTGAAGACGCAGGGCTGGTTGTGCGGGGGTGGGGGTGGGAGGGATGGAGGAGGTCGGGTCGGGTGGTATGTCCTCCACAGTCTCCCTTGGGTTTGCCTTAAACATGAGAGCTCTAATTAGGAGTGATACCTTAAGACAATATCCATCCATAGAAACCAAACCAGTGAGATACTGGTGGAAAGTCCCCTAACATGTGCCACCTGGGCAGGACTCAAGGGGAACAAGGTGAGCACCACACGCATTGAACTGGGAGAACCAACAAAATATGACGCCTACAATGTCACCGAGGAGATGTGAACAAAAACCTGGCACAGAGAACCTGTCAATAAGGGCACTGCACACCCTCTTTGTTTAGAGGGAAGATACCACGGAAAGCCGGGCATGGTGGCTCGTGCCTGTAATCATCAGCCTGCGAAGCAGCCGGGGCTAGGGAACGTGGTCTGAGTCCTGCTCGGGACAATACAGCGAAACCTAGCCCCAAATAGCTGGGCGTGGTGGCACATGCCTGTAATCCCAGCTACATGGGAAGCTGAGGCAGGGGATTGCTTGAGTCTGTGGTACCACGGGCAACAGCAGCCTGCGGCTCCATGAGCAAAAATAGCAAGACCTAGGCTCAAAAAAAAAGAAGAGGCTTGTCTAATGGCAGTGGCCCCACAGCAAAGCCCCAAGGGAGGAGACCTACCATCAGCTGATGGATGTCCCTTCGAGGACCTGCTCTTCCAAAAGGCAGAGTCATGCCCCCAAAGCCAAAGACCTGAAGCATGACTGAAGGAGCAACAAAATGTGGCAAACTGCGGAGATGAGACCCACCAAGACCAAAGGTGCTCCAAAAGCAGTACAGGAATGATAAACAGCACGTTCTACCAAGGGGAAATCGCACCCTCACCAAGGACCAGGAAATGGATCAAAGAAAAAAAAAGGACTAAAGGACTAAACAAGGACAAACAGCAAAAAGAAAGGAGGCAAAGAGACCAGGGGAGGGGAGATGTGGTGGT
>PVHY01033511.1:0-11068 GCA_004024945.1 Uropsilus gracilis
TTTTTTTGGAACTAGGTCTCGCTATGGGCCCCAGGCAGGACTCGAACCGCGATCCCTAGCCCCAGCCTCTTCATAGGCTGAAGCTTGCAAGCACGAGCCACGGTGCCCAGCCCTATAGTGCATTTTTAAAATTTCCAATAGTGCTTCATTATGTGGAATATAGTGGTGCCTTCCTTGAAATATTGGTTCTTCAAATTCACTTAAATTTTAGGTAAATGTCAAAAATATCTTATTGTCAGAATTACAGAACCTGTCCATATGCTGGAATTGATAAATAGTCTATCATAAACAATATGTGTTCTCTTAAACCTACACCTGTTTCAACAGCCATTCGTTTGCTGACCACTGATTATGTGTTGGTAGAGCATTCACATTGGGGTATGAACTGACTTGCAGTGTAAACTGAGTATGGAGGAGGGCATCCAGGTGGGGGTGGTCTAGTGCAAGTTATCATCCCAAATAAAGTGAAGTGGAGGTGTAAAGGGGGCAAATTATCCAAGTTGCTGCCCTAGATGGGGGACTATCTACATAGAGGAGAAGAAGTGTAAACTGGTATGGGATGTCAGAGCCTAAGTAGAAAAGAAATAGGTCCAAGTACAGGAATGAGGGGATGAGTGTGAAGTGGGAGAGTTGGCATTGGGAGTCACAGTCCAAGCAGGGTGAGGAGCATGTCCACATAGAAGAGGTGTGAGCAGAGTGTCATCAGACCCCAGGTGAAGTAAAGAAATTATCTAAGCGTTTCTCAGTCATGCTGGCTCTTCCCAGTATACACAGGACAGGTAGGAGGCAACTGGTTACATAAGAATTGACCAATAAGTAAATTTGGTAAGCATAGTTGGAGCTAGATTTCTCATTAAAGATGGTGAAAAAATAGTCAATCCTGTAAAGTTGCATTAGGATTAAAATTTACTGGTATGAATTCATCATTTTCCAAATACTTAATTACATGTATGTAAGCATGTATTTTTAACAACTGAATAGTTGTGTGTTCCCTATCTCTGTCTAGTGAGAGTACCTGGGAGCAGCAACATCCTAGTGAAAGTGAGCACATGTGTACCCAGATCTTGACTCCAAATAGCATCAGGCTTCATCAGACTCATTTTGGGGTGGGGCTGAAAAAGTGTGAGATGAGCCTGGAACTTTTTGTTGTACTGAAAATCAAAGAAATGCTTAAAGAATGAAGGAACCATGTCAAAAGAACACAGAATCCAGCTTAATAAATCTAGGACAATCAGTGCATCAAAACAACCATGGCTATGGATTAAAATTCATTGAATAAAATAGAAAAATGAGGTCATACTGATAGGTGAATAAATAAACTAAAATTTTAATGGGCAGAGCATTTATGTACAAGGAAATTCCTTATCTGACATGGATACATAGCATATTTCTGTTATATTCCTGCCAAAGATGCTTGACATAGATCTAATTATGTAGCATACATAAATAGATGTGGTAGCTGGCTTCCAAGATGATCCACAATAATATCCTCCTTCCACAAGGTTGGCCAAGGTTGGTCTTCATGACTTGTGGATTACAGCAACATTAATGCTCGATTATTTCCAAGATAAGGTATAAAAAACTGTGATTTCTTTCTTGAGTCATCTTGGTTATGCACTCTTAGGAAAAACCATATTATGAGTAGTCCCCTGGGTAGAGACTATTATCTCTTCATAGGCAGACTACTGCTAAAAGTCATGTGAGTGAGCCTAGAAGCAAATTCTCCAACTCACATTGAAGCACATTCTGCCAAATAACTGTCCTATAATCTTCCAAAAATGTCAGGGTCATAGAAAGCAAGACACAGCCGAGGAACTCTTCCAGACAGGAAACTTAAGTCCAACATCTGTGCCAAACTGGATTTTTCTATTAAACCATCATTGGGACACTTGATGAAACATGGGTCAGAAGTAGCGTGTCAACATTAGATTTCTTGACATTGATGATTACATTGTTCGATAGGAGAATGTACCAGTTTATAGAAAAGCAGTAAATTGATCAGGATTGACTACTTTCAGGTTGGCAACTTAGAAATGGCTGCGGTAGCTGGGCACAGTGGCGTACACCTGTAATCCCAGCGCTGGGAGGCTGAGACTAGGCATCTCTTGAATCCACAGGTTCGAGACTACCCCGGGCAACACAGAGAGACCTAGTCTCAAAAAAATAATAGCCGGTGTGGTGGCACGTGCCTGTAATCCCAGCTACCTGGGAGGCTGAGGCTGGGGATCACTCGTGTCCGCGGGTTCGGGACCATCCCAGGCAACATAGCGAGACCTAGTCTCTTAAAAAAAAAGAAAGAAGGAAAGAAAGAAATGGCTGCGGAGTGGAGAGAAGAGATATTTCACAAGTGATTCAAGAAAAAGTCTTTGAACTGTATGTAACAATTTTTCTGTAAGGTTGTCTTTCAAAATGTTATACTTGTTATCTATGTAGTTGTGCATGAATTTCTACTGCATTAATACCTTCAAATGAATTGCTGAACATGGAATATGTGTCTCTTTAAACTATGGTAATTGTTATTTCAAAATGTTTATGCCAGTTAGCACTCATACCAGCAATGAATGAGTGTTCCTCTTGCAATATATGGTTGTTAACATTTGCTATTGCTTTTTTTTTTAAGAGACTAAGTCTTGCTATGTTACAGCCCAAGGTAGTCCTGAACCCACAGACTTAAGTGATTCCTAGCCTCCACCTCCCAAGTAGCTGGGATTGCAAGCCCATGCCACCACATCCAGCTTTACTAGTTTTTAATTTTAGTCTTTTCAGTGGGTGTCAAGTGGTATCTTGAATTCAGTTCTGTACAGCCCCAAGATCCATGCTGTTAAGCACTTACTATGCTGCCTTGTCATTCAATATGACAATTTAAGGTATAAAATTATGCCTATTTTTAGTGAACAATTTTATACTTTGTATTGTTTATGCTTTATTTATTTGTTTACTTATTTGAGAGTAGGTCTCGCTATTTTTGCCCCTGGAACCACAGGCTCATGTTGCTTGTGGAACCACGAACTCAAGCAATCCCCAGCCTCAGCTTCCCAGGTAACTGGGATTACAGGCGTGCACCACCACACCCAGGTATTTTTTTGGAACTAGGTTTCGCTGCATTGCCCCAAGTGGGACTCGAACCACGATCCCTGGTCCCCACCGTGGCTTCCTAGACTGCTGCTTACAGGCACACGCTACCGTGCCCGGCTTGTTTATACTTTTTTTTTTTTTTTTTTTTTGGTCTTTTTTGAGACTAGGTCTCACTATTTTTGCCCGTGGAACCACAGGCTCATGTTGCCCGGGGTACCACAGACTTAAGCAATCCCCAGCCTCAGCTTCCCAGGTAGCTGGGATTATAGGTGCACACCACCACTCCCAGCTATTTTTTGGGACTAGGTCTCACTGTGTTGCCCCAAGCGGGATTGGAACCGCAATCCCTAGCCGCATCTGCTTCATAAGCTGAAGCTTACAGGTACAAACCACCGTGCCTGACTTGTTTATGCTTTTTAGGGCAGAAAGTTTCAAGTTAAAAATCTGAGACCTATATTCTATATTTTTGCTCTGCAGTGAAGCAAATAAACAACATGTAAGATGTCAGAAATGCTTGGAATTTGGACATTGGACTTATGAATGCACAGGAAAAAGGAAATATCTACATAGGCCTTCAAGAACAGCAGAACTAAAGAAAGCTTTAAAAGAGAAAGAAAACAGATTACTGTTACAACAAAGGTAAGTTTTTACATGTGACATGTGAAGTCATGTTACTTTATCTTCGTTTATAAACTTTATTATTAAGGAGTTAATGTCTTGTGATGGTTGTCCAGATTTAGATTATAACACTGAGTAGTGTTTAAAACATTATTACTATGTGCCAGGCACTATACTAAACTCTTAACAACTATTAGGTTACTTAAACAGCACATTTATGCCATTAAAGTAGATACCACTCTCATCACCATTTTATGTATGAAGAAACAGACATGGAGTGGTTCAGTAACTTGCTGAGTATCACATAGCTAGAAAGTATAAAAATTAAGTGATCAAGCAATAATTTATCTCCAGAGTCCATGCTCTTATTCATCTTGCTTTATTACCTTAACTGCCAATGAAATGACAGCAGAATACTATGAGGCAGATTATAAGAATAGATATGGGAAGCTAGCTAATATGAGTTCTAAGTTACTTACATTAAGTATACATACAAGGTAGAAAACAGCATATGTATTGTGCTATCATTTATGTTAAAAAAAGAAGAAAAGGGGGAATAGTGGACTTTTTTTGAAATGTAAATAATAATAGTTTTTCCTTTCTAGAGGAGAGTTTGGTAGTAGGGAAACTGAAAATTTGTTATTTACCTTCTTAATGCCTTTGAATAAAGCTCTGAAAATTCTTGTGAAATAAGTAAGTGTAAATATTTTAGAGAAATTGAAACCAGGAGATGTCAGGTTAGCTACAGTAGAGCTACAGATTAGCATTAAAGCTACAGATTAGAGCTACAGATTAGCCAATAAGCAGTCCTCATGAGGACTGTTTATTAAAGATTAACTGTGTCTGAGGTATCTGGACTTTCAAGGCAGCTATTTTTCAATTTGTGGACATGAAAGCTCTCCCAAGGTTAAGCAGAAATAGGTAATGAACTCCCAAAAGAAATCTGTTTGAGAACTTTCCTACTGGGTTTCTGGGTCCACTTGCCCTTTCTCAACATTCCTCCTCTTAATTTTACAGAAGAAAGCTATATCTCTCACCCATGCTGATCTTACCATGGTGTTTTGGTCTCATGTGTAAAAACCTAGAGAAAATTCAAAACCTTGGTTTTTATACTGAGAAACTGAGTTATCTCAATAATTGAAATCAAATTTTTCATAATTTTTTAATTCCCCAGTGATGTTGAAGGAGGTCTGTTTAGTTGTCAATTTAAAAATCTAATTTAAGGATGTATCTTTATGTAACTTATAGAACATAACATGGGAGGAATTAAAAAAATAGAATGATATTACTGCAACAAAACTCTTATCTATTTCCATCTACCTATTTAGGTTAACAAGTTTCCTCAGGATTAACTCTATGAAAATTAAATGTTGGAATTGAATTAATACTGAATCTTATCCTGGTCTAGCAGTAAGATCTATGAACATATAAACCAGAAACAAAATCTATGTCATTAAGAATTTTCCAATAAAATCTTTTATGTATGTTATTAAAATTTATCATTTATTTTCCCATTACTTTATTCAATCATGTAATAATGTGTAGTTATACAGTAAAATTGTATAGTTGATAATGGTGATTTAATTCAGAATTTTTAAATACTTTTAAAATATTATAGTTACAGGTAGTTAGAAGATACAATTTCAAATAATGTTTGTATTTTTATTGTGGAGAACTATCATAAATGATTACGAAACATTTCAGGCTTAAAAATATACTAGAATTTATTCTATAGAGAAACCAGGATAAAAGCATAAGTCCTAAGATGAAAATGAGACAATGTAAAAATGCCAGCTGTGAAAGATAAGCTAGTTTGTAATGCTATTTTAAGTGAATTATGGTTGGTATCAAAATTATGTAACATTTATTTTCCATTGTGTGAAATTACCAAATTTCTTTTAAAACATCAATGTAACCTGTCGAAGGTCAAACTATTTGTAAATAGTAAAATTTAGAATTAAAAAACTATAAAACTATAAAAGAGGCCAGGCACAGTGGCGCGTGCCTGTAACGATAGCTTATGGAGTTGCAGCGGGGTTTGGGGATGACAGTTCAAGTCCCACCCCAGGCAACACAGTGAGACCTAGTCCCAAAAAATAGCTGGGGGTGGTGGTGCACGCTTGTAATCCTAGCTACCTGGGAAACTGAGACTGGGGATTGCTTGAGTCTGTCGTACCACAGGCAACGTGAGCCTGCAGTTCTCAGGGCAAAAATAGCGAGACTTAGTCTCAAAAAAAAAAAAAAAAATTAATAATAATATATATGAGAGATACTTTTTAATTCTTTTGTAAGAATAAAAGTAAAATGTATTTGAAGACCTGTCTGTCCGAAAGAATGTCATTCCAACATTTACTTTTGTTTATCCATTTTTCTTATAAATACAGCTTGATCTCAGAAATATGTAGAACTACATGAATTAATATAGGACTCTAATTACATGAAGACTATTGGTTTTTGGTTTAATGATAAAATGATGGCAGTGTGTGAATTTCAGTTGTCATGAATTCCTGTGGTGTGATTTAATAAATATGTCTACTTTACAATTTGATAAAATGACAAGATAGTGACTTTTTTTGCATATTTATATCCATATATTTATATCTAAAGACCCACGACACAAAGACGCATAGAGAAGTTCAGACTACAGAGATGTTAAATTTACCGGTACTATAGTAATAGAAGTAATTATATAATTTGAAAATCTAGTTTAATATGCTTGTTGTTTGGCAGAAATAGAGCAGCCAGCCATCTGTATATTTCATTAAAAAATTACCAGACTCTTCTTTATAAATTGTGTAAGGGAGCACAGTTTGAAGTAATAAGTCTGATCTTTAATCAGGAACTAACAATATTTTAGAGACATGCACACAAATAAATGTGTATTTTAAATTAAAACATTGCTTCTCTATTTATATGAATGGCCATTTATAACATGACTTTGGAAATTTGAATTATAGGTTACAGCTGCTCTTACGCTATTATTTGTTATTGTGTTCAGTAAATAATTGTCTAGATCTTGTCATCCCAAGATCACAACTAAAAAAGAATCAAATTGCTGCATAACTTCTCCAGCTTCTAAGGTACAGTTTAGGGAATCTCCCTTGCTTCAGTGTTGGCTAAGTCAACATGTATGCCATTTATCACTTACAATAGGAGAATATTCATTCAGCTACCACATGAAATGCCAGTACATGTTGTAAAAGACAATGTTTCTCCATTGTAAGCATACGGGTGGGGTAGGAGGATGGGTTTGTGTGAGCTGTGTAAAGTCACTCTACTAACAGAAACTTTCTCTTCTCATCCCCTGCCTTGTATTTATCAGCACTGGAGAAAGTAATGTAGAAAAAAAGACCAAGAAAAAAAGGTATGTGTGGCTTTGGAGTTTATATAGATAATGTATGATACTAGTTAGAGGGTGGGAAGAGTAATTTTAAAATAGTCATTATAAGATCTGAAAATGAAGTTTCTTATTTGCAATGAATGATTAAATAGCCTGTTTTCTGATGTTCCCCTCTGTACCTATCAGAGAAATATTGACTTCATGACATCCTTTATAATTTTCCAGAATCCTTATACTTAGAATTAGTAAATAATTTTTCTTGGCTTAAAATAGGAAATGTTAGCTAGGCATGGTGGCATGTGCCTGTAAGCAACAGCTTATGGAGTTGCAGCAGGATCTGGGGATTGTGGTTTGAGTCCCGCCTGGGGCAACACAGCGAGACCTAGTCCCCAAAAAATTAGCTGGGCGTGGTGGCGTGTGCCTGTAATCCTAGCTACCTGGGAAGCTGAGACTGGGGGTACCACGGGCAACGTGAGCCTGCAGTTCCAGGGGCAAAAACAGCGAGACCTAGTCTCAAAAAAAAAAGTTATTGCTAAAAAATTATTGACCAGCTGTATCTGATCTACAGTAGTTAAGAATATGAAATGTGCCGGGTGTGGTGGCACGCATCTGTAATCCAAGTGCTGGGAGGGAAAGAGGCCCGGGATCGCTTGAGTACACATATTCGAGACTACCCCAGCAACATAGTGAGAACTGCTCTCCGGGGAAAAAAAACAGCCAGACACATTGGCAGATGCCTGTAATCCCAGTTACCTGGGAGGCTGAGGCTAGGGATCACTTGAGTCTGTGGAATCAGGACTACCCCAGGCAACATTGCAAGACCTAGTTTCAAAAAAAAAGAATGTGAAATGTTTACCACTCTATATCCAGTTTAAACAAACCCAGGTGTTGCACTGCAGTTTTATTCTAAGTTTATTCACTCAAATGTAATATAATGTATACACTTACCTTAAACTCCATGCAGTAGTATTAAATTGCTCTAGTAAAAGACCTTGTTGAAAGGGTGTAGGGAGTACTTTGTGATTACTGTAGTTAGTTAATTCCCACACCATGAAATCTAGCCATAACATGCTGGCAGAGTTTCAATATATACAGGTACATATTATTCATATGAAGTTGCTTTTCATTTCTTTTTTTCATTTCTTTTAAATGCCAGCTTCCCATGCATCTAACTGTTGACTGCTCAACAGGTCTAAGAGTGTAACCAGTTCCAGTAGCAGTAGCAGTGACAGTTCAGCCAGTGACTCTTCATCAGAGAGCGAAGAATCGTCTACCTCATCCTCCTCAGAGGACAGCGACACTGATGAAAGTTCCTCCAGTTCATCATCTTCAGGCTCCTCCACAAGTTCTTCCTCCTCTGATTCTGACTCAGATTCCAGCTCTTCCAGTAGCAGCAGCTCCAGCACAGATAGCAGCTCCGAGGAAGAACCACCCAAGAAAAAGAAGAAGAAATAGAATTGCTTCATCTCTCTTGGACTAGTGGACTAAAACATTCATGTTGTTCTCAAAAGAGAATCTAGAATATGTTAAAGCCAAATAGATTACTTGGTCAAGATTTCTTGAGTTAAAAAAATTCTAAATGTCCTACATTGTCAGAGCAAAAAGAGTATTAAACATGAATTATACATATATACTTTTTTATTTTAAGGGTGAATCTTTTACTTTTTTGTCTTTAAAATGTCTCTAGGATTTAATCAGAACTGAAATCCAGTACTTCTGTCTTTGTGATGAATCTTGTTCTCTTTTCTTCCTGTGAAATTAATGCCATACTTTGTTATATGTTAATGATATGTAATCAGACATGCTTTCAGGGTAATGCATCAGATTATCTGGAAGTGAATTTCTAATACTTTTGGCCCAGTGTTATGTAATACTTAACACATTGTTACTGTAAGCTTAGATGTTTTCCTACAGTTAATGTGTTCTACTTTTATGTTAATATTCAAAAGTTATTCCAGTTGTCCTAAATGCAAATTAATTAATTAATTAATGTACTTAATCTTTGGATGATACAACTTTTAAGTTACTGTGTTGTATCATTCATTTTCCTCTGGTTCTTTGAGTAACCCTTTCCAGGAGTCATTCTGGAGGAACACAGAAAGGAACAAAAATCTAAAATTACTTAGGAGTCTAATCTTGGTGCCTTTTGTTAAATTCAGTGTATCAGAAAAACAGTGCTGTAAAAAGCTAACATAAGTAAAAATTATGTCTCTGTATGTTAATATGCTATAGAATGTATCATTCACTGAGAAAAAGGAGATAGGAGGAATAGGTCATTTTTATAGAAAATTAGGGCGCAATCAAATACTTTTTATTAAGATTTTTTAAAACTTTCATAAAGATTACCTTTTGCCATTTTTGCAGTTATGGTGTGTTTATATAGTAACTGGTCAAATATGACCATCTACTGCATAACATGAATGACTGGTTAATCTGGTATGTTGTCAAAGCTGTGTACCACTGAAATCTAGCGTGAAAAGTTGACAAGAAATACTACACAATTAATTTCTTTTTTTAAAGTACTTTGTTGTACGTGATATTTGGCTTAACATCAAATTCTGTGGTATCTTAAACTTTTTGGAAAAATCATTTGTAGAAAAATCTTGATTTGGGTTAAATATAGGTTTTTAAAACTGAATGTTGTATTTTTTATATTTTTATGAGAAAGTAGTAGAAAATTACTTTTGAAGAAAATGGCTTTTGTTTACATATTGAAATATATGTGTTGTGAGTTTAAGGAGCCTGTTATTACCTGTAAGCTTTACAGAACCATCTGCTTTCAATAATTGTAAAATAAACTCAAAAGATATTTCAAAGACCCCATGTAGACTATGTCAGTTGGCAGGTAAATTTAATAAACTACTAATTCAATACATATTACAACATTCATAGTTGAGCAGTTAACATAAAGGAGGAAAATAATGTATATATAGGTTGCATCGCTTGCAATTAAGTAAATCTCAGTCTTGTGCTCATTTTGTTATCTTAAGCTTCCATTATCTTAGTTTAATTGCTGTTCTTACTCCTTTGGAGAGTAAAGACATTTAAACTTTTTTTTTTGAGACTAGGTTTCACTATGTTCCCCAGGATAGTCCCAAACCTGCAGACTTAAGTGATCGCCAGCCTCAGCCTCCCATGTAGTTGGGATTACAGGTATGTGCCACCGCACCCAGCACTAAGTAAATTCTAATTTCTATTTTTTTGCTGTTAACTGTTAAAAGATGTGTCCGAAGAAATACAGAGGGCAGAAACTGTTTTTTTTTAGTCCTACATCTCTTAAAAAGTAGAATCAATGACAAAATAGAGAGCAACATCGAGTTTCTCCCCATTATGTTGGTAAGTAGAATTCTGAAACTTGAGTCCTTGGCAAATGTAATTGCATTATTTCTCTACCACAATCAGCAATGATCATAGACTTTCATTCCAAAACTATTACATTAGGATGACTGTACAAAGTGATAATTTTATCCTGGAATCAAAACACGGCATTAGACCACAAGTTAGGACTAGAATGGAAAACTGTGCAGAGAGGGTGTATTTAGTGGTTTCATTTATCCTCTTAACTATTTTGAACTGATTATAGATTTACAGCAAAGTTGTAAAGATAATATAGTTCCCTAGAGGGAAGTCAGAGGAGGAATGAGCACAAGAGATCAAGATGACGGTTCACAGGTGACATGGTGGGAGAACCTCAGGTTTATACAAAGTTGTATAAATGTGTGTGTAATCAATTAAAATAGAAAAAAGTTTCTAGCTATACCTCTCCTATTTTTTCTCCTAATATCTTATACAACTACATGGGACATGATCAGAATCAAGAAATTAGTTGTGTAAAACACTTTAAACAACCTTATTCATACTTCACTTTTTTCACTCTTTTTTGTTTTGTAATAGTACCCTGGAAATACAATTCAATTATTCCCACTGTCCCTAACAGTTTTTCAGTTTTTGTCATTCTTTTTTTTTTTTTTTTTTTTTTTTTTTTTTTTTTTTTTTTTTTTTTTTTTTTTTTTTTTTTTTTTTTTTTTTTTTTTT
>PVHY01033512.1:0-11078 GCA_004024945.1 Uropsilus gracilis
GGCTCTGAGCGCCTGCAAGCAAAGCCTGACGGGAAACGGCGAGCAGGTGCTGTGGGCCCAGACCAGGGGGCGAGGAGGGAGGAAGCACGAGCTGTCGGGGTCTCCCTGAGCCCTCGCTTGAGTCATCTCCTTCGGGAAAGAATCAATAAAAGAACGAGCTCCACAGGCAGAGACACAGGCGGGGTGACCGCTTCACCCCTGAGCTGTGCTTCCTCCTCCTCACAAGATCAGCTTCTGGGGTGTTTGCAGCGGAATGTGCCACAGCTCCATGGAGACATTGTCTCTGAGCTATAGGGACCCACAGCACGTGTGGCCGTGAGCATCACCGCTCGGTCACCACCCAGGGGGTTCCCGCAGGTGGACTCCTAGGGAACCCCTAGAAACCTCCTCACGAGGTGGAGCAGCCTCTCCCTGCCATGGGATGCGGGGGGTTCAGCTGCAGCTTCGGCCCCAGGCCCAGGAAAGGCAACAGGGGAGGTGGGTCTCTCAGGTTCAATTCACACCAGAAGGAATAACACAGGAGGGCTGCAGGGGGTGTTGCCCGGATACTGACTGGGGGGAGGAGTGAATCTAGGGGGTTTATGGGTCAGTGTCATCATCTCTGTGTCTCTGAGACCTGCAGCTGCTCTGGTGGTGTCCGTGGTGACTCTGGCCCAGGGGGACGTTGGGGACACAGTCGGTCTCCTGGAGGTTTCTCCCTCCTTTCATGACTGTGGCCAACTCATCGCTCTGGGAGGCCCTGTGCTCAGGTGGGTGTTTCAGGTGCACGAATCCATGTTTTCCAGGTGCACACTCATCTGCCATCATGGGTCCATCTGCAGTAACTGGCTGGGAGAGGAGATCATTGACCTTGCAGTGTCGCTATGACCCAGGCTGGGAGCCCTACAGGAAGTGGTGGTGTCGAGGGTCTCGCTGGAGCAGCTGCAGGATCCTGGTTCAAACCTCTGGGTCAGAGCAGGAGGTGAAAAAGGGCCGCGTGTCCATCAGGGACCATCAGAAGAGCCGCACGTTCTCCGTGACCATGGAGGGCCTCAGGCTGGACGATGTGGACACTTACTGGTGTGGCATTGAGAGAACCGGAACTGACCTCGGAGTTGAAGTTCAAGTGACCGTTCTCTCAGGTAAGAGCAGGTGCCTGTGTGGCTGCGTCTCTCAGGGCTGCTCTGGCCTGGTCCCTCGGGTCCCTGTCCAGGGACCACTGTCCCTCAGACTGACCTGAGGGGGTGGGGTCTCACCTGTGGGCGCTGTGCAGGGGTTTCTTCATCTGCTTGTGGCTCCAGGACCCCTCCTGGTGGGGAGGCAGCCTCTGGGGCTCTGTCCTCTGCATGACTCGGGCCTCTGTCTCTGTCTCAGAGTCAGGCGCTGGCTCTGTGCAGACCATGGGCTGTAAGGACCCCCTTCCATGGAACCAGACTCCCTAATTCCTGCCTGGGCTTCCTGGAGTTTGGGGCTGAAACATTCGTCACTCTGCCACTCCCATTCCCTGTCTGGTCTCGGGGGCAGAAGCCAGCTGGGTCAGGGGCTAGACGAGGTGCTGGGCTGGGGACTCCGCTCCTGCTGCCACCCTTGCAGGGCACAGGTGGCAAAGGGGGCACCAGGGTCAGCAGAGCCCCCACCACCCTGGGCCGGGAGTCAGTTCACAGGGCAAAGCGCAGACTGTTTGCTGCCTCGTGGAATAGGCCTCGCTCCTGGGAGCAGAGAGCACAGAAGGGTCATTCGTGCCCCAAGTGAGGATCCCTGAACATTGGGAGCTCGAGCTGACCTGCCTGGGTCACATGAGTTGGTCTGTGAGCCGCTGGGCCGCCCTGCTCGGCCCTGTCCTCGCTGGGGGGAGATGGGAGGCCTGCGGGTACGGAAACGAGTAGCAGGGCTGCTGAAGGCTCAGGGGCATCAGAGGCCTGGTCCTGACACCCACCCTCTGCCCCAGAACCCCAGGACACCCTCCTGTACTGCCAGCCCCCTGCTCTGAGGCTCTGGAGTCTCCTCCAGGCCTGCGAGGTTCAGCTCTAGGCTTCAATACCCCCCGAAACTGCGAGCAGGGCTGAAGGCAGGTTAGCAGCAGATTATGTGTCTGATTTGTGTGCCAAGCAGCCACCACAGTGTCCACCACCACCACCACCACAGCGCCAGTCACCCCAGGAGAGAGCAAAGTCTCCCCAACTACAAGGAACACCAGGTAAGCCTGCTCCATGCTTCTCTGCCCTGTGCCCGCTGCACCCACGCTCCTCGTGGGGGCACATTTGTAGCCCCAATTCCTACGTGGAACTTTATTCCATACCCTTGGGTTCCCTTGGTTGGGGGGGGGGGCTGCAGGTCTTGCTCTTCTCTCCCAGCTAGGAGGACAGAACTAGGACCAGGAGTGGGGGTCCTGGCTCCTGGACGGGTCAGAGGAGGGTGTGCTCTATCCCCTCTCCCGCTTCCAGAGTTATCTGCACCCCTGGGGACCCTTGGGGTGTGGTGGCTCCTCCAAACCTGCTCATGGGGACCCAAACTTTGTGAGTCCCTGGGCCCCATTTCCATTTATAAGGACACCAGTCACTGGACAGGTTCCTCGAGCAGCCTCTTTCCTGTTACACCTGAGACGGTCTCCTGCCAAGAGGTCACCTCCGGGTTCCCAGTGGCCTGGATGATGGGGGACCCTGTTCTAGCAGCGCCGGGCGGGGGAGCTGCTGTGGTCCCGACGCTGGGGTGTCTGTCAGGGTCTGGCCTCATGGTGCACCTGTGGGCTTCTGCTGTTTCTATTGTTTATTTACTTATTTGTTAAAATCCAAAGATTTTTAAATGAAATTTAATTTTAGGGTTATTGTAGGGTTATGAAACGGCTGTAAGATCGAACAGCGCAGTCCCATATGCTCAGCTTTATTATTATAATCATTATTATATACTGTAGCGTTGTGTACTCAGGGGTGCTCCCATTTCCGTGACACCTGTTAACCATCTTAATCTTTTGTGCCCTCCGCCTTCCCCATTTTCTTCCTCCTCCTTGTCTCCAGTTCTACGGTTCGGTTTTGTTGGTTGTTTCAAATTTTTCTTTTCATTTGTTTGTTTTTTCCCATATCCTTCATATAAGTGAGACCATCCCATATTTCTCTTTTCTTTCTGGCTTCTTTCTGCTAACATGATTCCTTCTAGCTTCATGCATGTTGCTGTAAATGACATGTGTTTGTCCTCTTTGATGGATGCATAGTATTCCATCTTGTTTATATACCACATATTTTTGAGCCATTCATCAGTTTTGGGGCATTTGGGTTATTTGCATATTTTGGTGATTGTAAACAGTGCTGCAATAAGCATACGTTTATTAATTAGTGTTTTCATGTCCTTTGGGTATATTTCCAGTAGCGGGATTAGTAGGTTGAATGGTAATTTCACTTTCAGTTGTTTGAGGGTCCTCCAGACAGCCTTCCATAGTGGCTGGACCAGTTTGCACTACCACCAGCAGTGTAAGAGAGTTCCTTTTTCTCCACAACCATGCCCACACTTGTTGTTGCCCATTGTTTTTTAAATATGGGCCATTTTCACTGGTGCAAGATAGTATTCAGTGTGGTTTTAATTTGCATTTCCCTGATTACTAATGATGTGGAGTATTCTTTTATATGTCTATTGGCCATCTGTATTTCATTTTTGGTCACGTGTCTTTTTAGTTCTTTTCCCCATTTTTTGACTGGGATTTTTGCTTTGTTTTTGTTGAGCTGTGTGAGCTCTTTGTGTATCTTTGTTATCAGACTCTTATCACTTGTCTGGAGGGCAAAAAATTTTCTCCAAGTTGGTTGGGACTTTTTTGAATGCTTTTTTTGGCATCTATTGATATGATCATATGGTTTTTGTTTTTCTCTTTGTTGATGTGATGGATTATGTTGATTGATTTTTGGATGTTGAACCATTCCATGCCCCAAATCCCACTTGGTCATGGTGGATAATCCTTTTTATGCACTTTTGGATTTGGTCTGCCAGGATTTTGTTTAGAATTTTTGCATGTGTTCATTAGGGAGATTGGTCTATAGTTTTCTTTCTTTGCACTATCTTTGTTTGGTTTTGGAATTAGTGGAATGTTTTGCTTCATAGAATGTATTTGGTAGTTTTCCTTCTTTCTCAATTTTTTGAAAAGAGTTTTAATAGCACAGATACTATTTCCTCTTTGAATGTTTGATAGAATTTATTTGTGAAGCCATCTGGAACTGGGCTCTTGTTTTTAGGGAGAGTTCTGATGACTGCCTCAATTTCATTGCTTGTGATTTACCTGTTTAAGTTCTCTATTTCTTCTTTCTTCAGTTTGGATGGCTGTATCACTCAAGGAATATGTCCATCTCTTCCAGGTTGTTGTATTTGTTAGCATATAAATATTCATAGAGGTCTCTAATTTTCTTTTGGATTTCTGCTGTGTCTGTTGTTAATAGCTCCCTTTTCATTTATGATCCTGTTTATTTGAGTTTTCTCTCTTCTTTGCGAGCCTTGATAGGGGTTTATCAAATTTATTTATTATTATTATTATAAATTTTATTCCAGTTGACAATTTAGGCCATAGACATGTACATAAAAATTCCATAAAAGGGATGAGTATGTGGGAGGTTAGGAGGGGTGGAGATGGGAGGGAGTGGTCAGGGAGGGAAGGTGGTGGGTGGTCCCCAGGGAATACAAAGATGTGAAACACATATATAAAAAAAATAAATTAAGAAAAAAAAGGAATCAGTACAATTTCTACGCTGGGGAGAAACAGCTCTCCTGCCTGCCTGGCACTATGCAGATTGCTCTCTTTTTCTCTTTTTCTTTCTCCATTCCCTAATAACCCTGTCCTTTTTTCTTTTCTTTTTTTTAAAATTTAATTTAAATTAAAAAAATTGCATATATATGCATATTTATATTACATTATTCCATTATTGTGTACCCTGGGACTTTCCCACTTCATTAACATCTGTTAACCATCCTGATCTTTTGTGCTCTTCACCTCTCCTGCTTTCTTCCCCCTCCTCCCCTCTCGCTCCATGGTTCAGTCCCATTGGTTGTTTTCATTCTTTCTTATTCGTTTGTTTGTTTTTCCCTATATCCATCATATAAGTAAGACCATCCTGTACTTCTCTTTTTCTTTTTGACTTATTTCTGCTAATATGAGTCTTTCTAGTCCCATCCATGTTGTGATTTTATTTATTTTTTCAAAAAACCAGCTTTTGGTTTTGTTTCTCAATGGTCTTCTTGGTTTCTATTTCATCTCTCCTTTTATTTTTATTGTTGCTTGTATTTTGCTGGGTTTTGGGTTTTGTTGTTCTTTTTCTAGGTCATTGAGTTGGGGGATTAGATTATTTGGTTTGTTTCAGTCCTTTTTATTTGGGCCTGTGTTGCTATGAACTTTCCTCTTAAAACTGCTTTTGCTGAGTCCCACAAAATTTGATTTCCTCTTTAACCCAGTGATCTTTCAAAAGCCTGAAGTTCTCTATGTAGTGTATACTCTCCTTATTTTCTTTTCATGGTTGATTTCTAGCTTGATGCCTTTATGATTGGAGAAAAAAGTTGGTATTATTTTAATCTTTGCGTCTTTATTCAGGTTTGCCTTGTGGCTTAATACATGGTTAATTTTAGAGACTGACCCATGTGCATTTGAAAAGAAAGTGTGTTCTTTTCCCTGGGGGTGAAGTGTCCTGTAGATGTCTATTAGGTTCAGTTGGTCTAGATCTTCCTTTAAATCTTTTGTGTCTTTGTGTAGTTTCTGTTTTGTTGATCTGTCTTTTGGTGAGAGTGGAGTGTTAAAATCTACTACCACAAATGTTTTCTCACCAATATTTGTTTTCAGTTCTGCTAGTAGTTGTTTTATGAATTTTGGATAATTGTTTTAATTTTTTGGTGGATTGACCACTTAACCATTAGGTAGTGACCTTCTTTATCTTTTATCACTTTTTCTAGTTTGAAGTCTGCTCTGTCCGATATAAGAATGGCAACCCTTGCTGTTTTGTGGGGGCCATTTTCTTGTAATGCAGTTTCCTAGCCCTGTACCTTCAATCTATGCTTATCCTTAGAGATCAGATGTGTTTCTTGGAGGTAGCAGAATGTTGGGTTCTGTGTTTTGCTCCAGTCTACAACTCTTCATCTTTTGATTGCTGAGTCTAGACTATTGACATTTAGAGTGATTATTGATGTTTGAGATTCTAACATTGGTTTTCTCGTGGTCATTTTGAGGTTTTGATTTAGTTCCTTGATTTGTTTGTTCTATTTATTCTTCTTATGGTTTTGATCTTGTGGCCTCTTGCAAAATTTCTTGAAGAGGGGGTTAAGTGGTAGCAAATTTCTGGAGACTTTGCTTGTCAGAGAATTTTCTAATATTTTCGTCATATAAGAAGGATAGCTTTGCAGGGTAGAGTTTTCTTAGTTGGCACTTTTTGTCTTGGAGTTTTTTGAAGATGTGGCTCCATTCTCTCCTTGTCTGGAGTGTATCTTCAGAGAAATCTGAGGTCAGCTTAATGGGTTTTCCTTTGTGGGTTATCTGTTTCTTCTCTCTAGTCATTCTCATTGTTTTTTTCCTTATCTTGGGTTCTTGGAAGTTTTACAATGATGTGTCTTGCTGTAGCTTGTCTTTCATTAAAGTAGTTTGGTGTCTTTTCTGCTTCCCGTATGTCTTTTTTCATTTCTTTCTTCAGATTTGGGAAGTTCTCCTCTATTATTGTATTAAAAAATCTTTCAGTTCCCATGACTCCTTCTCCTTCTGGGATTCAGATTACTCTTATATTTCCTTTCTTTAAGGAACCTGACAGATCTCAGCATTTTTCTTCAGTCTTTTTACTTTGTTTTCTCTCTCTTTTTATGACTTCTTCCTTTCTATTTCTGTATCCGTGAATGTGCTGATTCAGTCTTCTATTTCATTAAATCTGCTTCCATGGCTTTTCCATGCATTTTTGAGTTCCTCTATTGCAATTCTTAAATCCTGGGTTTCCTTCAATTTCAATTTTAGGGATTCATTTTTGTTCTTCAGTTCGTCGATTAAGTTATTCTTTTTGATGCTTTCTTTTTTATATTTTTCTGCTTCTTCCCTTAGTGCATGAAATGCTTCTATCATTCTTTTGTCCTTTTTTTTTTTCTGATTCTTCCCTTATCTGCTGATGTGCTTTTATCATGTTGAGTTTGAAGTCTTTGTCTGACATATAAGACATTTCTTCAGTGTCTTCTTTGGTGTTTTCTGAGACTGTCTTTTCTTTGGTGGTGATGAATTGTTTGTCCTAGGGTTTGCTTGCATGTCTACAGCTTTCCTCCTTACTGTGTTTTGTTTTTGGGCTTGTTCTACATATTGAACAACCAGGGTTCTGCTGCTGGTCAGCATGTTGATTAGAACGTTTTTCAGATTGTGAGTAAATCTGCACTTTAGTTTACTTATTTGCACCAGTGCCAGTGACTCTGTGGCTCACTTACAAGGAAAGGGCAGGGTGCCTGAGGACCTGTGGCTGGCAGGTCTCTCTGAGGGGCTGGCTGTGGCTGCGATGCTTGCTGGGTCTGTTCAAACCATAGTTGAGGGGTCCTGTGAGGAGGTGTCCTGGGCTGGACACCACACCCTGGAGTGAAAGGGGTGCTGTCCCTGTGGTCTGGGTGAGGGTAAGACTCAAGGGAATGGAGCCAGGGTACATGGGGTCCCACTGTGTTTCCAGTGCCTTTGCCCTGAGGATCCTCCCTGCCCTCATCATGGTTGGGCTGCTGCTGGTCTTGGTGGCTGCCTCGCTCCTGGTTTGGGGACTGTTATGGCGTCGAAGGACAGGTGAGAAGTGCCCGGGCCAGGTGGTTGAGCTGTGAGCAGGCAGCGCCCTGTGGGAGCCCCCAGGGAAGGCCTCCCCCCTCAGCTCTGGCATGGTTGGCATCTACAGCTACTTGCAATGGCACTGGGTGGCTGAGGGGGACTTGGGAAACATGGGGAGCCCTGGCTGGGACCCTCCTGATTGGGCTCTGCTCCCTGAGCTCTGCCTCCTGCCCCCTAACATGGCTCTTGCTGCAGACTCAGCTCAACTCTGGCCCAGACCCTTGGGCAGAACCAACGTAGTTGACAAGGGGGCACTGCACTCACTCGGGGTGGGGGAGGGGGCATGGGCCACAGGTCTGAACACACATGATGTGTGTGTGAGTTTTGTGCACACAAGCATTGTGGCATCCCGCAATCCCTGCTTTGACCACCCTTCCTAGGGTGGCCCTGCCCCTCATGACCCACTCCATGGGATGAGCCTTGATGGAAGCCATGTGGGTCAGGAGCTCTGGCCTGGCCTGACCCTTCCCTGGGGTTTCTGCTGTTTCCTCTTCATTAGAACAGGGACCACCTCCCCTCTCAGGGTGGGGCCTGAGCTGCCCTGGACCCACCCCCTAACCCACCTGCTAGTCAGGGTTGGGGGAGCCCGGGTCTTTTCATCACTATTCTCCCAAGTGCACAGACAGAACCTCTGGTCTAAGGACTTTCTGAGTCCAGGTCCCTGGACACTGACTTGGGAGGAAAGGGAAGATGCTTCTCTTGAGTCCCTGAAGGAGGTGTTGGGGGCCAGTGGGAGGGGGCGTGGTCAGCGGGGAACCTGAAGTCGGTCCAGAACTTGCAGAGCCAGCTGGCCCATCCACCCAGACTGCATGAGGGCATCATCATCCCAGACAACTTTTACCCCCAGGGTCCCTGTGCTCTGGTGCTGGATACACGCAAGACAGGGTACAGGGACCAGGCCCTGTAGGCCAACCAGGCCCTGTGGGACTAAGAGGGCAGGACAGACATAACCCTGTGCGGCAGGGGAGGGGGGCTGAGACAGCATTTGAGCACAATGGGGGCTCTAGGCAGAGCTGATGGGGGAAGCAACAGCTGAGTCTGAAATGGGGACTGTGCAGAGGACGATACCAGGGGAAAGGCAGTGGGCAGGGCCACTGAGACTTGATGCCTCTGTGAGGTGGGCAACAGCTGGCATCAGGCTGACATTTCAGGAGGAGAAAGGGGGGCCAGGACAGGTGAGGTGGTGATGCCCTGTGCCAACTGGGGTTTACATGGGCGCCCAGCCTCTTCTCTGAGGGGAACCTGCTCCCCTTCTTCTATTCTCCTGCCCCCCAAACCTGTGACCTTGGGTGGGTTCTGACCTGGTGTCTTTGTCTTGCAGCTCCTGGGACCTCCTTGAAGCAGGTGAGAGGTTGAGGCCAGATCGGGGACCCCAGCCACCTCAGGAAGCAAGGCCCAAAGTAGCAGGGGTCCCAGGGGTCTAACTCCCAACCCAGCTGCTGCCCGTGAGGGATTGGGAGGCTGCAGGTTGGGGGCGCTGGAACCAGCCAGGTGTGGGAGGGCTGGAGGGAAACTCAGGGGTGGGATGTGGAATGAGCCCACAGGGGTATGTCTCCGGAGAGACGGGGGGTTGGTGTGTCCCAAGAAAATGGATCTGAGCTTCCTGTGCAGGCCTCGGAGAACGAGCTGTACTATGCGGACCTCGTCCTGCAGCCACCCTGCCCCTTGCAGAAGGAAGCCCCAGCCCATTCCCCGTCTGTCGCCCGAATGGAGGTGGAGGAGGAATATGCCAATGTGGTATGTGCAGCAGGACTGGGTTGGGGGCACCTGCCACAGCCACACCTGTAGGACGTGCTTTCTCCCACCTGCATGGGTAGGGTGATAGGGGGTGTCCACTTGTCTATCCAGTCTGACCCCCCTTCCTGGCCTTGGGCTTTAGGGGTGTCTCCATGGAGGTCTCCACGCTGGGAACTTGAGCCCAGTAGAACTCTGCCCTGGTGCTGGCAGGGGACACCAGCATGGTGCCCTTGAGTGACCTGGGTCCATGCGTGGGGTTAGGGTGTGTCTTCTCTATGGGGGAGCCCAGGGTCCCTGGCAGAGGAGAAAGAAAGGACATGGAGGGCTGGGGTTGTGGGAGGGGGTATTTCAGAGTCTGGAAGGGTTCGAACAGCCCTGTGAGGCCTCCTCCCATGTCCCCTGCTTGGCTCCCACCATCTTTATTTCAGCCGCCATCTTTATTGCAGGGCCCTCCCCCAAAGGAAGACGTGTCCTACGCGGCTCTGTCCTTCGGCACCACAGGTCAGGAGCTAATCTACAGCAACACAGAGCATCTCAGTGCCCAGACCACCAGCCAGGCCCGGGAGGAGGCCTCGGAGTACAGCATCGTCAGGAAGCCCTGACCTGGCTGAGCTGGACTGACCCCACGCCTACCCCGTGCCTGGCCTGCAAGTCCGGCTGAGGACGGGTCCTTCTGACCACCTCTCCTGACCCTTCCAGCTCTCCCATCTCTCCCAGCGGAAACCAGCTGCGCAAGGATGGACGGGCAGCCGCGTCTGTTTGACTCGTTGCTGGTCTTCCTGGACGCTTGGAGAAGGCCACCTTGGCCTCAGCACTGGGTCCTGGGCGGGCTTGGTGTGTGGTGCCCAGCAGAGCGGCCCTTGATGAGGAATCGGAAAGAAGCTGTCACCTGGGCCTGACTCCCTGGCACCCCGGGCAAGAGCCGCCCCCTCTCTGGCTTCTCTCCCCACCCACCCCAGCCCATGCTCAGCCTGGCACGGCAGCACCCGCGTGGCTGCTCTGAGCCCAGCCACAGCCTCTGCCCAGCTCTGCAGGCGGTGCCGGGTGGGAGGGGCCGGGAGGTCTCCAGGGAAGGGCAGGGCGGCTGCTCACGTGTGCTGAGTCATTTTCTCGCATCAAAACTCAGGTTCGTGAGAACAACGTGTCTCTGCTTCACACTCCGAGCCTGTGGGGATGTGGCTGCTCCAGGCAGCCCCCAGCGCACCCACACTCCAGGAACCTCCTAGAGCCGCTCGGACTCCTGCAGGCAGCCTCCCCCTCTCAGGACCCGGCGCAGCCAAGGCTGCGGGATTCGGCTCATGATGTTCCCGTCCGGGAATGTCACGGCAAGTGTCACAGCCCCGTCCTCACCCCGGAGAAGCAGGTCCCAGCTCAGTGCGTCAGCACTGGGGGGTCACACAGTCGGGTCCACAGAGCCTCCCACAGGGGCTGCGGAGACCCAGGAAACTCAGGGGACAAGGAGGGAGGAGGGGGGAGGATGGGACACAGGTGACTGAAGTGACTGGAGATGCTCCTGACCATTTGGGCCTCTTCAGCGGTCCCTCCCCCACCCCGGGCATCTGCTTTGAGC
>PVHY01033513.1:0-11078 GCA_004024945.1 Uropsilus gracilis
CTTGTACCTATTCACCACCTATGACTGCCCGCACCGATGTCACCCAGGAGCACTTCAGCCACATAGAGCTTCTGGGCTACTTCTACGGCACCCAGGGTGGGATGTAACTGCTCACCAGCCACCGCACAGCCACTGCCGCAGAGGAGCTTGCCTTCTTCATGCAGTCACTGGGCTGGGCTATGCTGGTGGGTAAGGTCACAGCAGGCAACCTGCTACACACCCACACAGTGCCCCTGCTGGAGACATCTCAGGGCAGCCTGGTCATCACGGTGCCCGTGCTCACCTTCAGCAATAACCATGAGGAATTCTGGTTGGGAGGTGGTATGGTACTGGACCCCATCGTGCTTGCTAAGGAAGTCCTGGACAGAGCTCAAGAGGTGCTGGTGTTCCACTGCAGCCTGGAAGCGTTGGTGGAGGGCACAGGGTTTCTGCTGGAGGCCCACTATGCACGACCAGAGGTTGCTGGGCAGACCAGTGGCCTGCTGCAGGCCAAGCTGGCCCAGGGGGGCTACCGCACTGCAGTGGACCTGGAGTCGCTGGCCTCCCAGCTCACAGCTGACCTGCAAGAGATGTCTGCGGACTAGCATTTGCTGGTGTTCCACAGCCCTGATGGGCTGGAAGCCAAGGATGTGACCCCACCACATCCAGCTGTCCCCTCCCCTGAGCAGCTCTCCAACATCATCGAGGCCATGTTCAAGACAGAGGTACTACCTGGTGAGTTGGGTTACCTGCGCTTCGATGCCATGGTCAAGCTAGAGACGGTAATGGCATTGGGCTGCAACTGGCCCAGCTGGTGCGGCAGAAGCTGGTGGACACAGATGCACTGGTCATTGACCTGTCCTGCAACCCTTCCAGTTCCTCCACGGCCATGTTGCTGCTCTGCTCCTACTTCTTTGAGGCAGAGCCCCATCAGCACCTGTATTCCATCTTTAACAGAGCTACCTCGAGGGTCACAGAAGTACAGACATACTCCGGGTCGCAGGCCAGCGCTATGGTCCCCACAAAAACTTGTACATCCTCATGAGCCACACTAGGGGGTCAGCTGCTAAGGCTTTCACACACACCATGCAGGACCTGCAGCGGGCCAGTCATTGGGGAGCCCACAGCAGGAGGGCCACTCTCTGTGGGCATTTACCAGGTGGGCAGCAGCCCTTTATATGCCTCCATGCCCACGGAAATGGCCCTGAGTGCCAGCACAGGTGAGGCTTGGGATCTGGCTGGGGGAGAGCCTGACATCACTGTGCCCATGAGCAAGGCCCTCTCCATGGCCCAGGACATAGTGGCCCCGCGTGCCAAGGTGTCCACTGTGCTGCAGATAGCTGGAAAGCTGGTAGCTGATAACTATGCATCCCCTGAGCTGGGGGCCAAGATGGCTGCCAAACTGAGCCACCTACATACAGAACCACTATGCAAGGGTGACCTCAGAAGGGGCCCTCGCAGTGATGCTAGGGGCTGACCTGCAGGTGTTCTCCAGGGACCCACACTTGAAGATGGCTCATATCCCTAATGACGCCAAGATCGTATTCCTGAGATTGTACCCATGCAGATGAGATACATGGTGACTTGCCCCACACAGTCCCAGTAGTGTCAGCTAGTTGTCTGCCTGGTGCAAGATAATGACCTCAGACTTGTTTTCATGTTTAAGTATTCACCAGTCACACCTTCCCCTTCCTCTCACTCTGTCACCCCATCTATTCCCTGTGCCCTCGGTAACCTTAAGCATGTCTGTAGAACACTGCCTACAGGAACTCAGTCTGTAAGTCCTTATAAAATAAGAAGCTTCACTCTTCACTGAATGAAATTTAACAGTTAAGTGTTTACAATATTTCTCCATCACTGCTGGGGAGAGCTGCATTTACGACATACGACATCTCTCCACACTGTCGTAACATCTTTGTTTTCATAGCGTAGTCAGGAGTGGGTAGGGGAGCATTTGTCATGGATCCCCTTGAAATTAGGGCTCAAGACATGGGCTTGGCACAGGCAGTTTATATGAGAGGCTGCCACTGAAGCAGGAGTTAGGGAGCAGGGAGAATGAGATATGAAGGGAGGAAAAAGGATAGGTGGGGGCAGTTTGAAGTTACAACTCCTAAAGATTCTATCATGACCCTGAAAAGTATGGGATATGTGTCCCAGAGCCAGCCTCTTCAGAAGGGATCCTGTCCTCCACTGGCTGCAGACATCTGGAGGCAGAAACTCTAGAACTCGAAAGCAACTGAGGAAGGTCCTGAGCTAAAAAGTACAGGGTGGGTGCTGAAGTCCGTGCCTTGTCAGCAGGGACCCCCTTGCAGCTGAAATCAAAAGAGGGCTGAGAGCAACGACAGCATCTACTGCAGAACTGTTATCCTATTTCACAAAAAAAGGAACTGAGGCCTGGAGAGGAGCAGAGCAGAGTGGTTTATGGCCAAAGAGCTGTGGCTGCAGGCAGAGCAGGGCCTGGAGCCAGGGTGTCCCAAACCACAATGGTTGTCCTACTGGTCCCTTGCCCCTTGGGAGAGAGAAAAGAGGGCCTAGGCACTTTGGCGCAACTTAGTACCTGCTCGCGAGATGTGCAGGGCCTCTAGATTCTAAATTGAGGGTTCACTCCTTTACAGGATGATCTGGAGTGTTCATGGTCTGGAGTCACGTGTGGATTCAGATTCTGACTTCACTTACTGGCAGTATAACCCTGGACAAGTTACTTAGTCACTCATGCTTCACTTTTCATATTGAAAAGATGGGAATAATGCTGTCCCCCCCTACAGGGTGCCATGACAGTGATGGTAAGGGGTGCTCAGCACAAAATCAGGCCCCTAGTAAAGATTCAGTACCATTACTGAGTGGTAGGCCTAGTACCTAAGTCTTCCCTGCCAACCACCGTGAAGGAAAAAAGAGGATTGCAGACACAAAAGAAAGAATCTAGGACATCAAGGGAGTGAGAGAGGACATAAGCATAGGTCTATTCACTCTGAACAATGAGGAGTGAGGTAGGTGCACATGAGAATTCAATGTAAGGAGGCTGCCAACCACAGGAGTTCACCATTCATGTAACCTCACAGATGCCACTGGCAAAGGCTTTGGCACCTACTAGCTCCTCGGAAACACTCTTCCCTAGATTTCTACCTTAAAATCTGCTCCCTTTCTGACATTGAGCCCGACCTCCCAATCTTTCAGATCCCTACCCCTCAAGATTTTGAAGACCTGATAAAGTTTTCTTTCCACACAAAGGGCAACATCAGATACCTGAGGTTCAATACATTTGGAGACTGTGAGGTGCTGGTCCAGGTCTCAGAGATGTTGGTGGAACAGGAGTGGAAGAAGATCGTGCACATGGATGCCATGATTAATGACATGAGGTTGGTGGCCAGGACTCAGCAGTTTCTGGCTGGAAGGACATAAAATTGCCAAGGCTGTAGTTCTATTGGGGAACAAGAAGGACTCCGGCACCCAGGACAGGAGCTGGGAGGGATTAGGTTGCCTGATTTTTGGGGCTTTAACAAGATAGCCTGAGGAATCCAGCTGAATAGGTCTGGTAGGGTATCAGCGCTCTCAGTTTTTTAAGCAACTCAAGTGATTCCAATGTACTTTCCTCCTTGAGAATCACTGGAAAAATCCAGTGGTCCCCAAACTTACCTAGTCATAACACTCTGGCCCAGAGTTCCAGAGAATTTGTCAGAGTCACTATTATTTCATTGAGAATTATTTGTATTACAAAATGACTGCTTGCAGAATGCTTTCAGTTAGCCAGATCCAGTCTGCTATGTAAGGTGTTTCCCTCAAAGAACTGTGGCAGGAAATGGGGACTTGGAATAAGAGAACCCGGCCCTCAGGTAGTGATAAGGCTCAGGGATCCTCCATGGGATGTGGACACTTCTTCCCTCCCCAGCTGCCAGAGAGAAGACCTGGATTAGCCAGAAGGAGTGTCCAGTCCACCTCCTGTGAGATGGACTACATAGTTATTAGTTGTCACTCGGTGGATCTGGACCCAAGAGGTGAGCTCTCCTCCCAGAAAATAAGGCATCTCTCAGGGTTCTGGTATTTGTATAACCAGAATCCCTCAGTTTGGGGGCTCCTGTGGTACCTCTGATCATTTACTCTTCATCTCGCTACTGAATATCCCAACAACCATCATGCTAAGTCCCTTTCCAGGTAACTGCCAGCCACATTTCAGACAGGAGGAGGACCCAACTTGAACAAAGGTGTGCTGAGCAAAGGTTCAGATGCTGAAGTCACAGGTACCGTAACCCTGGTAGGCTGCCCTAGGCCCTCAAGTACAAGAGGCATCTAGCACACCAACAGCTCTGGACTCTTCACTCAACAGATGAGGAGAAAAGGCCCAGTTGGTCACACAGAGGGTGAATCTAATTGATTTGGGGTGTGTAGGCTCCCTCATCCCAATGAAGCTCCACAACTCCAAGCACTTTACCACACCAGTGACTCTTTGGGACATCCGTAAGATGCCTATTAGGTTTTATGAAATGATCCAGAATTTAACTGGGAGAATTCTGTACAGAGAGGGAGAAGACCTAAACTGAGATTGCCTGGAATGAGAACACTTCACAGGGCAAAAATCCAGGGCTCCCAGAGGGAGGGTAATGAGGCCTCAGCCTCTCAGGATCTCCAGTTCCCCTCCCCAGATTCAACACTGGTGGCCCCACCTCTTCCAGCTCAGCCCTCTGCTCTTACTTTTTCCATGAAGGTTCTCCAATTCTGCTAGAGAAGATCTACAGCTGGCCCAATGATTCTGTCAGTGAGCTCCGGACGCACAATCATTTCACAGGTGCATAGAAAGCCCGTCCCTTCCTGTTCTATTTATAGAAGTTTCTGGAAAACATAGAAATACATCTGGGTTCAGGATGGGAATATAAAGCTCGGCCCTACATTGCACTTTTATACGTATGATCTTTCACCTCTGCAAAATGTGTCTCCTTCAGCCCATTTACTGAGAAAAATGAGTCGCAACTGGATCAAATATATAAGATCACTGAGCTAATAAGTAAACCAAAAGCGTAATGCTGGTTTCTCTAAAACCAACACATCTGCACTCTGGCCACTATATCCATCAGCCAAGAAGAAAAAGGCCTAACTTATAGATTTTCTGCTATCACCAAAGTCCACGTGCTTTCTGGTGCACCTAAACAGTAAGCACAGATCAGCACACTTGCCTGATTGGGTTTCTGTTATCTGACCTGGACCCAGTGCCATGGCCAGAGGAGCAGTGCTGGCTCTGAAGTTATTTCCCAGCCTTACTCTGCATCCCCTACATACCATACAAAAGCAAAGCACCTATGCACAGGGGGGGGGGGGGCTAGAAACCAACAGGGTGTGCATATAATGAGAAATACCGCACCCCAGAACATTCATGTATGTACTTCCTTATCATACACGCATTTGGAGTGAGAGCTTCCATGGCATATATTTAGCAATGTTGCAAAATATAAATAAAAACCAGGACCAGATGAATTCTAAATTCAAGCTGATATTCAAGACCAGAAGATAAAAAGCAAACTCAGTTCTGCAGCTCACAGGGTCCTAGAATTGCCATGTTCAATACTGAAGCCAAACACCACATTGGGTGACTCAAGGGTGACACATTTGAATTGCTCTTGCTAAGTGTAAAGTGCACAGCTGCTTTTAAAGTTGTTTTATGAAATGTAAACATCTTATTAGTAGTTTCATCTGATCATGTTTTCAGATGAACATATATTGCTCTTTCAAGTGAAACCAAACATTATTAAAATCCATGTCATCTGTTTCTTTTTCCTTATTCAATGTGGCTACTAGAAAACCCAAAGTGACATCTGTGGCTCACATTCCGGCTCAAGTCACATTTCTGTTGGATATCGCTATCCTGGGGAGTGATTGCTAAGTGACAAATTGGGCTCTCCTGAGGGAAAAGAAAAAGGTCTGGTCTGGTTAGCTGTTTTCACTCTTCATGAAGAGGAAGCATCTTTTCCTCAGGAACGTCAAGCTTGGGAAAGAGCTTGACGTTGGCATTGCTTGGCAAGAGAGCACCTGCATCTGGGAGCTCTCAAGCCCTTCCCTGCTGGGGTGGGGCTACTTTCTTAACCCCACTATACAGCTGCAGACACAGGGGCAAGTAAAGATGGAGTAATTTGCATGTGGACATGGGGTCACTGACCAAAATCCTGATCCTCCTCTCTGCAGGTCCACAGAATAGAGGGAAGGTGCCCCACTGATGAAATTCCCATTTAAAAGATTTTCTGTCTCGCAGGTGAACACTATGGCTCCAAGAGAGCATGGTCATTCTGAACAGTGGGTGACAGCTGGTGCCGCCGAGGAGTTCATCTCATCATGAAGAGACTGGGCCGCGCTCTGGTCATCGGGGAGGTCACCAGTGGTGGTTGCCAGCCACCGCAAACCTACCACGTGGATGACACCCACCTCTACATCAACATCCCCACAGCATGCTCAATGGATGGCAGCTCGTGGGAAGGTGTGGGCATAGTACCCCACATGGCTGTCCCTGTGGAAGCTACCCTCGCCAGAGCTAAGGAGATGCTGCAACACACGTTACTGCCGGCAAGGAGGAGCTCAGGCTTGCAGGCCACCGGGAGAGCCTCCAAGGGCAGTGCTCTTGGGACATCCCAGCCCCACAACAAGGACAGTCCAGCACATAGTACCCTCCCGCTCACCTCCTAGTAACACAGGGGTTTGCTGAGCTCCCTTAGGCTGAAAGGGAGAGACAGTTGGGAGCTCATCCTTTGCCACTGCCTCCTCTCTAGAGATGTAGAGACAGCACTTACCCCCTTCAAAGACAACCTTCCACAGTAGTTATACTGGGGGTTTGGCCTCCAGGTCTACCACACCCATGCCTCTTAACATCCAACCCCCAGTCCTCAGGTGTCAACCAGGATATCTCTGCCCAACAGAGTTAAAACATGAGCACACATGACAGGTATCTTTATCTTCCCTAGTCGTCACATTTTATAAAGGTAAAAAGAAGTCAGTAAAATCAATTTTAAAATACATTTAATAGTAAAATTTGTTGAACTCACTATACTCACAGCATTTTGATTTCAACACCTACTCAATATAAAAATGACTATGAATGAGATGGTTTTGCAGCCTTTGAAACCTGGTATCTAGCTTACATTGAGTTTGTGCCCTTCCCACGTATTGCATCTAGTGCCCGGTGGTCAACGGCTACTGGGGTGCCATGTGAGGTGCACAGGCCTAAAGGTCAGGCCCAGGTTCTCTTAGAATTCTCTTCTTCCAGTTTGACTCCAGAGAAAGTCTGTTTCTTCCTTTCCATGTCCCTCCCACAACCTTGTTTTCTAGCTTGTGCCAGAGACCCAAGAGGGAGGTCAAGTACCAGGTGGCATCTGGACTTGCAGTATCCTCGGGAGGGGAGAGCAGCTTTGGGTGGAGGTCCGGGAGCCTATGAAGTTTTCCCACCTGTGGACTGTCACTGTGCTGGCTCTCACCTCCAACTACTCTAAAAGGGTGAGACACCTGCAAGCTGCAGAACTCAAGATCTCTCCCTCCAAGATGAGCAAGCGCCGGGTGAGACAGGGATCCCAGGGGTGATTTGACTGAAGCTACTAGCTGCTACCCTGGGATCACGCAACTCAGATCTGCTGGAGTAACCAGGGACCTCAAAGTCAGAGACCTCTATGACTATCTAAAGTCATAGTGGAGGTGAGAACAGGGGGGCAGGGTCTCCATCCAGAATAGCGGCTCCAAGATGTCTGCGTGAGGATGAGGTCCTAGTGCAGTCTGACCTTACCATCTGGCAGGTCCGGGCTGCAGCTGCCACAGGCAAGCAGGGCACAGGCACAGCCCATTCTCCAAGCCCTAGAGGACTATGCACTCCTGGAACATCTACCAATTCCTAGGGGTTTCTCTGCCAGGAAACTTTGAACCATCCCTGCTCTAAACAGTAAAACCCAATAGAGGGCAGCATCACACTCTACTTTTCTATTTGCTGAATTCAAGGAAGTTTATGACTGAATCATGTATAATAGGTATAATAGGATCATGTATAATAGGATCTAGACCTATTCATGTCCATTTTTCTGCCACACCCCCATGGTTCACCTAAGTCTCAGCAGTGATCCCTCTGGGTAGTAGAATATGGGGTAGTACTTTTAAACTCTAACTTAAATCCATTTGAGAAAAAAAAAAATACCGTTCTTTTAAAACAAGGTCATTATCCCAGGGTAAAGTCAATAAGAGCAATAATATAATGGAGTGACGAGCCATATCCTAGTGAGGACTACTGCCCTCCTGTGGGTTTTCCTTTCACATCATTTGGGGTTCCTTGATTTGTGGCACTTGCATTTATCCACAGCTTATTTTTCTGAACATGGCTCACCATGCCCTGTGGGATCAGAGATGGCAAAGAACCCTAATAGCTTCTCTACAGAGGAAGGCGCCCTGCAGGTCTTGTGCTGGGTGACCTGTTAATTCTCTCTTCAGAGTTTCACAGAAAAGGACAAGCATTATTTGCCACAGGACTCAGCTGAGGTTCAGGTAAATTCAGCAGTTCACCAGGGGTGATACTTCTCGCACAGCGGACATTTGCCCTCCTTTGGGTCCTAGCATTTGCACCACTTTGGGACTCTTAAAGACTTGCTCCCCATTGGAGCACATGAGAAACAGACTCACTAAGACGCAGTGAGGTGGGCTGGAGCTCCGGTTCAGCTTGGGTCTGCCTGGGTAGGAAGCCAGCCTGGTTGCTCACCCTTCTCGGCCTCAGTTTCCTCTCCTTTGCAGTGGCAGAAAAGCCAGTGCTGAGGCAACATCAGCTGTTGCCGTCTCCCCATGATGAAGCTCAAAAGCTTGCCCTCCCAGGCTCCTGGCAGAAAAGTATGGGCTAGTGTCCTGCCTCACCCAATCACAGACTCCTGTCCACGAATGCTCACCTGGGGCCAGGGAGCCAGGGGAGCTGGGTAGTAGCAGCCATGGCCAGATGCCATGTACTCATTTGCAGGGGCAGCAGCAGCATTGTCCAGAGGCAGTTCTCCCACCTGACTGTGGCTGAGGTGCCACTGAGAAGCCCCCTCACACATCTCCCCCTGCTTAAGAACCCCTCAAGCCCCACTGACCTGAATAGAAAGGGGCTGGGCCAGGTGGTCCTCAACTTCTTCTAAGGTAATTCAGACTCACAAACAGGCTGGTGAGTCATCATCTGGGTCCTTATTAGAGACGAACATGCAACACCTTCTCCACCAGTAACCGTGTAGTTATACACTTCACCCAGAAAGGAGGGAGCACATATCCCTTCTCTTCCGCCAAGCTGAAGCCCCAAAGGGAGTAACCCAGCTCTTCTCCCATCTCACTCACTGTCCTGTACCTGAGTCCCTGTATCTGCACCACACAACCCAACATTAAGCCAATGACCACGCCTGCAATCCAGTGAGGTCCCGGCTTTAACATAACAAGAGAACACAGCTCAAAAGGAAGAACAATACAACCCAAATCATACTCCTGAGCAAAGAATACTACCCAAAAGGTCCTGTGTGAGCGTACCCACCCCATACATCCTCTTCCTAAGCACCTGTCATTGCCCTACTAGCCAGAGCACATGGCAGTGAAAATGGATTCCCAGTCCAAGCAACTTAGAAGTGTAAGGGTATCAGAGTTCACTGGCTTCCTTTCTCCCAAACCAGGAAAACAGAAGATGGCCTAGGAAGAGAAATTGCCTTAAAGAATCTAGCCTCCTCCCAGAGTACACTGTCTCCTCAGTCTCCATTCAAAATGAGTTTCCAAAAATTCTTTGCTAAGAAATGGCACAATTCTAAACACATCAGAGGATGGTCTGATTTTAAAACAAAAGGTCTGTATCACAGGTTTCATATCTTGCTATAAGATCCTTAGATCTTCCACACAAGCTCTACTATAGAAAAACAAAAACATTCTAGAAATGCTAAGGGTGTAATTAACCTATTGAAAAGTGACCTGCAGGGAAGCCATCTGCCTCCAGGGGGCACCAGCACCCTCCAATAACAGCAAGGACTCAAGATTTGCCTTGGGGACAGTTGCTGCTGACTTTCACCCAGTAACTAGGGTTCTCTTCCTCGCCCAAGGGATAGGGCTTTATGGGTGAGGTTGACAGGGTCAAGTCCAGCACCTGACCTGTTCAGAATCTAAGAGCCCCAAAGTTAAGGGTCTCTACTTCTTGGCCTTCCCTGTAACTGCATCATCAGCATGTTCCATGACTTCTGACCATCAATATTTAAAAGACAACCGGGTCTGTCCACCACTCATCTCACACAGTCCTTACTTCTGCTCTCTGCTTACTTGTGCCTCTTGCTGACACTGAGGAAACTTGATCTTCACCCAAGGACCCAGGATCACCCTGCCTCTACTTCCTTCCTTTTCTTGCAAGCCAGGGAGTTTCACTCACTTTTACTAATGAAGTTATATAGTCATTTGGTTGATCTTCCTGGTCTAAGATTCAGACATTGCCAAAAGTTGAAACCTAGGATGCTGGTCTCTTGATGGCTTTGGATCTTGGTTAAAATTAAAAACTAAAATGGATTTGAATATAGAAAGTCTTACTTTAGTCTCATCAGTACATTTTAGGGACTTTGGTAAATCTTATTTGAAGAGTTTCTGCTCAGAGAGAATTTATGAAGATACAAAATGTGATATTTTTTCTTGCCAATAGAGCTCTGCATTTTCCCTGCTCTTCCAAGAAGCAAGCCAGGCCTTCTGCTCATCCACTCAGTGTCTGATGACACCATTGCCACAAAACCACCAAGGTCTTAGATCATGGGGGATGGGGAGACATAATATGGCATGTTGGAAGGTAGAGGCAGCATGGCGAAACCATGTGATGTGAGAAAGGCTACTTACTGGGATGGAAGGGTAATGGGAAATAGCCCTGCGTCGTGTCCATCTTCATGGACACACGGCACAGATGTCCATCATGACACTGAACCGCAACTATCTCACCCAGAGGACAAGGCTTGTGGGTCAAATTTACTGTGTTCTCCCCCCTTCCCCATTAGACACAGAGGGCAGGTAGGACAAGTTGCCACCCTGGACAGAGCGGCGCCATGAATAGGGTGAGAAGAGGTGGCATTCGTGGGTGGTTTGGATGGCTCCGTGGCCTCTGCTTGAGACTCCCA
>PVHY01033514.1:0-11070 GCA_004024945.1 Uropsilus gracilis
CCCCCTACCATCCCCCCCCCCCCGCCACCATCCAGGTAGCTCCCACCTCCCAGCTGGACCCGGAAGTCCCTGGTGTTTCCAGCACAGTACTGGTGCTCAGTACCGAGTCGTGGACCAAGAATGATCGAATGAATGAATGAATATCATTAATTCATGTTGGGAGAAACAGAGCCTTGCGGACACCTGCCAGAGCCCGGCCTTGACCTTGACCCTAGAGAGGTGGTTTCTATTTCCAAACTCAGCAAGTTTCCCTCTCATTAGATGTTAAAAAAAAAAAAAAAGTCCAAAAAAGAAAGGCGCTGCATCCGAAGCTGTGGCATCCAAATTGCAGCCTCCGAGGACGCTTGTTTACTCTATATTTGTCCTGTCTCCAGGCGTCATCAGGGGCCAGAAAGCAGCAAGGCTAGCGGCTTCTCAGGAACACCAGCACCCAGAAGGAAGGCGACCTCTAGTGGCCAGGATGGGCATTGCCTCTGCCCCAGAGCAGTTTTCCAAAACTGAAGGAAAAACAGGATGCTTTGGGAGCACTTTCTCCAGGAGGAGTGCTGAGCTGCCAGAAAGGCTAGGGGCGCCCAAGGCCTCTCAGGCCGGTGGCCTCCACCGACCCGGGGCTGTTATTTATTCTGGGCCACCCCACAGGGCCAGGCTTGCCAAACGGCACAGGAGTTGGATGCGGGCTACCCTGGAGGAAAACAGGGAGTCTTTACATGACTGTCCCTGCACAGAGCTGTCTTATTTACCTGCTGTACAGATGAGGCCTAAGAAAAACCCAGATCCACCATATAATTTGGAGCTAAGTACATGATTGGTGCTCCGAGATTTAAAATTAGCCAAGCGTACTTCAGCCCAGGCTATTATGCTTGCTTTCAAGTGCCTGGAGGTCTGCAAGGGAGGCGCCCCAGGAAAAGGACTCGATAAAATAGTCACACTCTGTCTTCCCTGGAAGCAAAAGAAGAGTCTGCCCTGAAGGAGCTGGTTGTCCAAAATCTTCCAGCCCTGGCTGTGAGAAGCCCTGGCATGGACCCTCACCCTTGCGTGTGGGACTGGGTCACGATGTGTACGAATCAAAGTGAGTCTTGGGCTGAGTTATATTTTTATATCCAGTTCTCCTCTCTCTTCTACCCCATGGAGATCAGGGAGGGGCTTGGCTCCTCTCAAAATTTCCTAAGAATGAAGTGGCATAAACTCATATCAATAGCTGACATAGAAGGAGAGGTTTGTCCTTATACTCCTGATAAGCACTATCTCATTTAATTCTTGGACCAGCTTTAGGTGGTAGATATAATCACTTCCATTTAGTACATGAAGAAGCTGGGACTTGAGCTACTCAGTCGAGTATTTGTAGGAGGGAGTGATCACATGGCCAAGGTTCAACTGAGGCTTGTCTGTTGGGTGCTCCCCAACCCTCAGCTGTTTCCTCGAGAAATGCAGAATCTGCCAGGTGTCCTATCTCGGATCCTCTGCCAGAACTGGGGAGCCAGCTACTGTCATTGTAGGGAACCAATCCAGACCCTCTCTGCTCCCATTTGAAGTACATGGGCAATTGGAAGATAGACTTTATTAGTGACCAGTTGGTACAAGCAAATGTTCCCAAAATTCAGCTGCTTTACACAACTATGAACCTGCACTACTTCAGAGTTTCTGAGGGCGGAAGTGGATTAGTTGGTGATTACGAGGCAGGGTCTCTTTTGAGGTTGTTGTCAAGAGATGAGCCAGACCCAGGTCAGCCCAAAGCTCTATTGGAGCTGGAGGATTTGCATCTAAGCTCATCCACTTGGCTTTGGCAAGAGGCTTCACTTCTTGCTTTGTGGGCTTTTCCCAAAAGGTCCTCATGATAAGGATGCTCCCTTCTCCTAAGGCGATGAGAAAAACAGATGGGGCAGAAGTGACAGTCCAACATTTTTGCCATATGCTAATGACAACGTACCAACCACCCTGATTCTACATGGCACCATACGAAGGCAGGTGGGCCTGGTCAGGCGCCATCTTGGAAGGTGGGCGTGGTCAGGCGCCATCTTGGAAGTTGCCTACAACATACACGAGGATGTTGAAAACATGGAGGACAAAAGAATGGTTTTAAAACTGCACCAAAGCAAAAACACTGCATCAGAGGCTGTGGCATAAGATGTGTAGGTAAAGGGACTTCTTGATAAGCGCATACGACGCTTAGCTCCCTAGCCCCAGGCTGGGCCGGGGAACTACAGCTTCCATGCAGGAACACAGCATGCCAGGGAGGGGGACTGCATCCAGGAGTGAAGGGCGCACTCCAGGGACCAGATATTCTGCAAAGAGAATAAGCATGGCAGGCCAAATAATATCTCCCAGCTGGCCAACCCGACCATAGCTCTCTCCATCTCTGGCAGAAACTCCTCCACTAGACCTGCCTTCATACAGACATGTGTCCTCGTATAGACATGTGGCCAGGGGATGGATGTCTCATGAACACCATTCCTGATTCAATCAGCTCCACTTGTTATGGCTGACGGATGTTTTATGGGCCCCCAAGGACAAGGATTATCTCATTGATCTTGATGTTCCAGAACCTAATATGGTGTGTGACGTGTGCCAGCATCATCATCGTCATCCTCCTCCTCATGGTCTTCATTGTCATCACCTCATCATCATTGTCATTGTCCTCATCCTTCTCCTGCTCTTCCTCCTCCTCCTCACTATCCGCCATCAAGTGCCTGCCTGTGTCAAACTGCGCACTAACTCCTTCACAGGAGTGATGACATTCCACCAGCATAATATCCTGGAGGAGGTGCTACTATCTTTCCATGTAGCGGCGAGAGCAAGCCAACTTTTGAGAAGCTAAGGTACATCACAGTAGTTGACAGAAGTGGGATTGGAAGCCAGACTTGCTCTTGAACCTCACACCAGAGAGGCTGTTCAGTAGATAGTTGTTGAAATAGATGGATTCAGAAATACCCTTGATGGAAGAGAAGTGAGTCAAGTTGTAGACAGGACCTAGTCCCCGAGAGCTTTTTTCCAGGCCCAAGGAGTCTGCTTGAGGTTGAAAACAAGGCCCAGCATCTTGCATCATCATGGTTTCCACCTGCCTGGGGTGCTGGGCCAAAAGCAGCTTCATTCTCAGCCCAGAGCTGCTCCTGCACCCCACTCACTTCTCACATGCTGCCTCTGTGGCTGCAATGAAGTTCTTCGTGAGACTACAGCAAAGAGGAGTGAGCAGTGAGAATCTGCTCTTCTCGGTTCCTACTAGAGACTGGCGAGTGGTCTGTGAGAATGGCCGGTCGGCTCTGAGCACTGGGGATAGGGTTGACGGTGTACTTCCCTAGCAGTGTCAGCCCAGAGTTTGCTTGTCTATGAGACAGATGAAAGGCCAAGAGACAAGCTGCTTAGGGTCTAAGTGTCTCCATTCAAATTGTTGGCCTGCTCCGAAGTAGGACCCCAGCAGTCTTACCCACTTGCCCTGCCTGCCCCCTGTGCCCCCAGCCCCAGCGGTGTTCTGCTGGCTATGCCAACTCATCTTGATGTCCAAACCCAATGAGAGTTCACCAGCTGCACAAGAGTTGCAGTTATATATAAGGCACAAGGCAAGGCTCATGGCGGGGGAGGTATAGATGAGGGGGCCAGGACCCATGAGGCAGACAGGACCCATGGGAAAGAGGTTGACAAGGACACTGACCTTGTGCGGCATAAGGTTTGGGTTTTGATTTGACTGTCTTCGACTCAGTCTTGGGGTGATCTAGGGGTCATGTACAGAATAAAGGGGTGATTCACAGGAGGAAGACTGAGAGGCATTCGTCAAGGTGTTCAGAGCAGGCAGGGGACCTTCCAACTGAGACAGAAGAGGACAGTCTTTAGGGGGTGTGGAGCCTGAGGGTTTGTTTCCCAGCCTCCATTCTCAGATGAGGTTTGCAATATTTGTCTATAGCTTGGGACTGTTAATTTCTTTTCAGTTGAATAACTTCCCATGGCTAAATTAATTTCTCTTTAAAGGAAACTATATCACAACGGTACGTGGGAAACTAATGTTGCTTGTCATAATGTAGTAGAGTCAAAAGATAAAGCTGGGAGGTATTATTGCTGGGGATAGTGCTGAATCTCCACAGGCCATAGAAGTGTTAAAGGCACAAGAATGCACAGGCGTGGACTTTCTCCTTGGGAATCCAGAGATTAGAAACTGAATTCCTCTTGCAGGAGTGGGCAAAGGAAGTCTTCGAAGCCCTTCACCCTTCCCCTCCAACTCTAACATTACTGGATCTTGGGGAGGTTACAGTAACACACTTCCATGATCGCTAGGTTTGTGTGAAAACAGGGACGATCTCCCAGATTGGTGGGAGAAGAGGGAGAGGAAAAGATAGCAGAGTAAGGATAATCAGAAAACATGCTAGTGGGAGATGACATGAATCAGCCCTGGAATCAGGGCTCTAAGCCTTGAGCGATCAGCAAGTTGGGAGAACTAATCTGAGACTCTTGCCTTAAGCCCTGATTCTCTGAATGGAGCTCAAGTGTGCCCACGGTGACAACAGCTTCTGGGTCTTGAGAAAAGCAAACATAAATCCTCCCTGGAAGAAAGCACCACAGGCGAAGGCTCCGTGGATCCTTACAGATTGAGTCTAACCAAACAGAAACTCACACTAACAAATGACCAAATATTCCAGGAAGCAAGCTTCACTGAGTGAGATGGGCTGGATTATCAAGACACAGATTTATGCACATGTGAATTTCTGATATTAAAAGTGAAAGATACAAAATATAAGAGGTGGAATGTTTATAGAAAAAAAAGGCAATTAAAAAATTAACAAAGCACAAGACACTACAAATTGACTGGGCAGATTGAAGAAGCAATCAAATAGGACTTTTAAAAATTAAATGTATCCTCATTGAAATTCAGTGGGTGTGTTAAGCAGCAGATCACAGAGCAAATGGGTGAACTAAGGTAGATCTGAAGAAAATGTCCAGAATGCAGAATAGAGACAAAAAAATGGAAACTATGAAAGATGAATTGTTATGAGAAAGCACTAAATGCACCCAGCTAAGTTAGCTAATGCAGGTAAAACCCTTCAAATAGAGCCTAGCAACTAGAATCAACAAGGTGAAATGTTGATTCTTTGAAAGATTGATGAAGATGTTTAAAATCTCTGGTATAAGTCAAGAGAAAGAGAGACTGCCCAGATCTGGTTTAGGAAAGGAAATTGCA
The DNA here is from genome assembly GCA_004024945.1 of Uropsilus gracilis. Lineage (NCBI taxonomy): Eukaryota > Metazoa > Chordata > Mammalia > Eulipotyphla > Talpidae > Uropsilus > Uropsilus gracilis. The sequence continues at coordinate 5,165 of PVHY01033514.1, forward strand.
TATGTAGGTGAGATGAAAAGGATATTAAGATGTACTGTACACATGATGTCAATTAATTAGCATAGTTTGATGAAAATTTGAACAGTTATATAACCACCAAGGGTAAAGAAGTCTGAATAATTAGTTAAGAATTGACCTAAGCAGAATATACCAGTCAGTCACAGAGATATTTATAGGTGAATTCTACCAAATTTTCAAAAAACAGATTAGATAAATTTGAACACTTTTTCCTATTTATTTTATGGGATAAACAAAGCTTTGGTGTGAAAGCTAAATGAGAAAAAATGCTTTAAAAAAAGGACAAAATAGATCAATTTCACTGAGAGGCATTGATGCAAAAATTGTAAATATTACCAGCAACTCTCCTATCCACCTTTGTCTATGCAGGCACCTTTTTTTCCTTTCTCCTTTTTGTAATAAACCTGTGCTTTTAAAGTGTAAAAAAAGTGTAGACGTCACCAAACTCAATGCCACAAACTACAAGGAAAGTAAGGGAAACCAAGTTGGATATAATCTAAAAACACAAGGGGAATTTAGCATGAGAAATAATTGGGAGTACAATTTGTTACCTTAACAAATTTAAGGGCAGGATTATAAGACCGTTTGGCAGCCATCCTAATTTGGGGAGGTTCATCGTTGGTTCTAGCAGTCAAAGAATGATGGAGTTGGAAATATCTTCACAGAAGTTTTAATAATAAACAAGGGGAAACAGGCAGCAAAGAAACAACCACTTGAGACCCTTTTCTCAAGTTTTATTTCCCACTCTGTGTTCTCCTCTCTCCACCCTGGTGACATTGCCCCTTCAGTGGTTCCTCCTAGGTCCAGGGGCGCCCACTCATGAAATCACATACTCATTGGATCCCATAATCATGCAATTCCACGGTTGCTAGAATTAGAGACTAGTGACAGAACTTAAAACCCTGAAAACTCATTTACTCTACAAAGATCATATTAAAAGGTGTGAAATTCATTTGGGGAAAAAAAAAGGTAGTACCAACTTATCATTTCAGACTCTTAGCAGATCAGGAACGGAAAGGAACTACCTACATTAAATATGTTAAGTGGAGAAACATGGGGTGCATCCCCCTTGAAAGCAAGATACAGACCAGGAGACCCACATCCAGGTACATGGAACACTGTCTTAGAGGCACTTGCTAGAGCAGTAAGACAAGAAAAAGGAAAGTGTTTAGGGATGAGGAAGTGGGGATGTTGTTATTCCTAGATTACAAGATCCATAGAGAGAGCCCAAAACACTTGCAGACCTAAATACAGAGTTATGAACAGAGCTGAGCAGAGTCACTGAACATTTTTCATTGGGATACAAATATAAATGGTATCTTTATACCAGAGTAAAAAATGAAAAAATAATTTAAAAGAATACGTTACTTGCAATAGCAGCCAAACAGACAATATTTGGGAATAAATCTATCAAACATGAGCAAGAAGTCAATAGAGAAAAATATTTTAAGCTGCTTGTAAGGCATTTTTTGAATTCCAAAGAAATACTATTTGGGGGTCAGAGACACACCATGACGATGTCGCTTCTTTCAAAATTGATCTATAGAGTTGTAATTTCAATCATCATCCCACTAGGTTTCTTTGTTTTTGAGAAATCTAGGAGACTTATTCCAAAATATGCATGAAAGAAAGACAGTGAACCCAGAAGAGTCATAGTCTTTCTCAGCTGAGTTACTGCTCTGAATCATAGAAGACAGAAAATGATTTTAGTGGTGAATGTTGCAATCCTCCCAAGAACAGTCGTAGTAGTACCACCCTAGATGCCAGAAGAGAAGCAATTATTCATAGACAGTGTGATTTAAGTGTTAGAGTGACCAGAGGTGGGGGGGTGAGGGTGAAGGAATTTGCCCGAATCCTTATCAAGACTTAGTGTGAAGTTACCAAGAATGGTGGCATGTGCCTTTAAGCGCAGCCCTGGAGCATGACTGAGACTCAGAATCACTTGAGTCTGGAGGTTCGAGAACCATCTGGGGCAACATAGCAAGACCTAATCTCAAAAATAGCTGGGCATGGAGGTGAGCGCCTGTAGTCCCAGCTACCTGGGAGGCTGAAGCTGGGGATCATTTGAGTCCAGGGTACCCCGGGCATTGTGAGCCTGCAGTACCCTGGGCAAAATAGCGAGAGCTAGTCTAAAAAAAAAAAAAAGACTTAGCGTGAATTTATAGTAATTGAGAGAGGGTGAGATGGATGTAATTGCAATCACGTGGTGACTGTGACAAGACAAAACCCAGTGATTTGCCTATTGCTCTATTGAGGGTGAGAGTGGCCCCCCAAAACAGGCTTGGCTTGAGCTCATATAAAACTCTATGGATGAGCATGCCAGACCATACTTAAGCTAGGTAACATGGTAATTGAAAGTTAAAATTATGTACATCCCCTAGGACAGTTCCTGGAAACAATTCAAGCTCATGCATATGGTAAAAGTCCTGCTCTTACCGGTGCTGTATATTCATGCAAACTGGGTGGTCAGATTCTGCTGTGAACTTGGAAAACAAAAACACCAGATCAGCCAACTGAACGGTGGACTGAACTGTAAAAGGTACTCCCAACAGTACCAACAGCAATAAAACCTGCTGGAGTCAAGCCTGGGTCCATTATGCCAGTGTGTAAGGGACACTCCTAAATCAATGAAAGTCCAAGGAAGTGAAAGACTTAAAGCCAACTTAAAAAAAAAGAGTAAAATAAAACCAATGATGTCTATGTACTAGTAACTTGCCCCTTATCTCTCCAAGGAAACATCATATTGTTCGACAGAATAAAAATGTCTAAGTGTATTTGGCAAGAGCTGTTTTTGATACAGGGTGATGTGCTAAAAGAAGGGCGCACATTAAGGGTTTCCAGTAAGAAAGATGACCAGGATGATGCGGGCCTTGAGAATAAACGGGAGGGCATACTGTGGGTGGAGTCCGGCAGGGGGAGAATAATGAGGGTCTGAGGGAGCAGTGAGGGAAGTAGTTATTGGGGCCTTTGGTCTGGGGAATGGGGTGCAATTCTGGAAGGAGAGATGCTGGCTTTTTGGTCAAGTTGGGAAATGGCTTGGAGGTCAAGGATGCTGGTGAAGCCGTGACCCCAACATGATCAGTGTTATTTGTTCATAAAATTTGGCCATTAGCACGTCTGAAAAACACAGAGGTTAAGAATGACCTAGAGGGATAAGAGTACTTCCTTCTTGTACTTTGTTGCAAAACTTGAGCAGCCCTGGTGAATATGGAAACTAGCACCCCAGGGCTATTGTTATAATGCCGGGGTGGAGAAGAGAAAAGGAATCACCAGGAGGATGTGTGAGGGGAAACTGGAGCCTCTGGTTTTCAGGAGGGGAGGGGGAGCAAGAGAAAGGATATAAAAAGAAATGAACGGAGACTGAGACCCAGAGTTTAAGGAAGGGAGAGCTATGAGAATGGAGTGTTGGTAAAGAGGAGCCCGAGTGGCCAGGCTGGGTGGAAACCCCTGGAAGAGTGAGCTGGTACCTGGAGAAGGCCAGGGATTTGGAAAGCTGATTTTTGCATCAGCATTTGTTGAAAAGTTTGAAGAGCCTTGGAGAAGCTGAACAGCGTGGAACACTAGAGAGAGAAGAGAAGAAGCAAAGAGAAGATGCTGGAGAAAGACTGGACTTGGCAGAGTGCCTGCCTCAGGTTTGGAGGGGCAAAGGGCACCATATTGGACATGTGTCTTTGGGACCTTTGGGACTGAAAATGGTGACTGGGGTAAGATAACTGGTCACTTGTGGCTTTAGGACTTATTGTTTGACTTTCTGTTTTACTGGTTCATTTTCCTTGTTAATAAAACCCTGTAGTTTAAATTGCACTTGACTGGCAACTGCTAGGTGCAGGTGGTAAGAATCTGAATCTGGGTAGCAGAACCCACATTTTTAAAGTGCTACCTTTTCCCCTTTGGCTTGGTGGTTGGAGGCTTTTGCCCTATTTTGACTCAATTTCACCAGGAGTTGGCCAAATGCAAGTAAGGGCCTTTGTTTGGAAACCGGAACTTGGAACTCTGACAAGAGGATAGCCTGCTGGGAAAACTCAGAATCTGCATAAACTGAAAGAGCTATAATCTGTGTTTGCTGGAAAAGCTTGGGCTACAAACTTGGATGCTTGGAGCCTGGAAAAGACTTGGAAAAGGTGTACCTCGGCAGAGAGGACAGCTTTCAGGAAAGGACTTCATGGTGAATTTCTGCACCAGGTTTGGAGTGGCAAGGGGGCACTGTTGTTGGATCCTTCCCGTTTTGGGAGCACAGGCTGCTAGAAAGCACCATCTTTGGTCTTGAGCTTTGTGTGAGGTTTCCGCCTCAGGCTTGAAGCAAAGAGACGACGCCATCTTGGGACACGTGCAGCCTTTGTGTAGGACTGAGGCTGGACATAGCCTGGGTAAGACATGAGGCCACTCTTGCTTCTTACCTATTTGTAGATAAATCCTGCTTCGTTTTCCCTAAAAGCTGGCTTGTCTTGCAAGTAACTCTGCATAAGTGTGGGTAGAAGGCGCCAACAGTATGCCTGGTTTAACTACCAGCTTCTCTCTCTTGCTGGTTTAGGTGTCATTGGGCACCTGGTTCCATTCTGACTGTCTCTAACCTTTGTCTTGCAGGTGGTGTTATTGTGAGCAGCACACTCACCCTGGTGGGAGTACTCCTTGCAAAGAAAACCACGTTCTTAAAGTGACCACACTGAATGTATTGACAACAGGGTGAACAAGCAAACAGAGTCCCTTGAGATGGGGGGAACTCTGGCTTTCTTACCACTCAGTCCAGTCTAAGTCTCTCAGTTCAAAGTTGCATTTGGGGGTTTCCAGCCACATGCTTCAGAGAAGGTGGTGATGCCTTTGGATCCTCATGCTCAGCTTTTCCAAACTTCTTCAGACATTTCCAGCAAATACTGCTGCAAAATCAGCTTTTACAAATCTTTCGCTTTCTCCAGGTACCGGCTTGCTTTCCAGCTTCTAAGCAAAGCAAGTTTCCTCCTTTTCAGCTTTTTCCCAGCTCCCAGCCACCCGGAGCTGCAGCCAACATGTTAGCGTGCGACTCTCTTGTTCTCCTGTCTCTCTGCTCTGACCTGCGTTCTGCCCCACCGCTCCAGGCCACAATGTTGCCCATCCGGGCAGTCACCCCTCCTGGCTCCCACAGCCCATGCTCTGAACTCCTGGCCACCTAGCCGCCGTGCGCTGTCTTCTCACGTGGTCTTTTCTGTCAGCCTCCGCCCAGCAGGCCAAATGTGGCTGAGCCCCAATTCAGCTGCATCGCTAAGAGGGGGGGACTCCACCCCCCCAACCCTGATCCATCCATGTCACCCATATCGGCTGGACTCATGTTAAACAGACCTTGGCGTCATGCCTTTGGGGTTCTGCATGCCTTTCGAGAGTCTGCAAAGTTACACTTTGCTGCAGTCTTTGACTAAGCCGATGACTCACTTTCATAGCTACTATTAAATTAAATTTAATACTTAATAATAGGCCCATCATCAGGGGCCTATTGTAACTAAAAAAGGACCAAAAAAAAGTCAGTAAATGTGTCACCTACCAAGATTATGCTTCTTTCCCAGGACATAGGTGGAGTTGCTTACATTTGACTGTAAACCACAGCTCCTTTACCTGTGTTCCATGTGGCAGCCCCTTCAAGACCGCTGGTGGGATGGCTTCTGGGGGATACTAGAATGGCTGACACCTTTGTACCTGCAGACGGCGCTGGAGAGCCCGCAGCCTCAGGAGACTCCCCGGGTGTGTTGCTCACAAGAGCCACGCAACTCAGAAGTCATAGGCCGTGTCCCTGGAGTCCATCGTTCTGAGGTCAAGGAGGCTCACATCTGGACAAGCCACCCTGATCGGAGCATGGAAGTCAAGCCAGTCCCAGCCCAGCCACTCTGCTTCCAGCTGAGCCAGAGACTTCACCCCACATC
>PVHY01033515.1:0-11081 GCA_004024945.1 Uropsilus gracilis
CCCGTGCCAGGAGACTCTCAGCTCGGCCCTTAATCTCTTGCACTTGGCTCCTAATGGCTTTCCCATCTTCCTTCAAAGGAAAGAAATCTTCCACTTCAAAGCCGTGTGTAAGGAAAAGCAATCTGGCCCAAATGATGTCATGGGGGCAGCTGGGTGGGCTGGCCTCCCCTGGGGCAGGGGCAGATAGGCAGGCGAGCCCAGCGTGGTGTGGGGCAGCCGCCCCTGCCACCTACTGCCCTACTGCCGCTGGCTCTCCCCCGCCGAAGGAATGGCTTGCCCGTGTTTGCCATTGGGAAGCTTCTATTTGGCTCTTTGTGCTCAGAACGAGTGGAAAATGTGTGTCTGCTGAGGGCTGCCCGCCCGGCTCTGCCCGCTCAGAGCTCCCAGCTTCCAGAAAGCGGGCGAGATGGAGAGAAACTGCAAGCGAGAGGCGGCTGGGAAGCTTGTCTGAGAGACCACTGAGCGAGCGTGGCGGCGCCCAGAGCCAGCTCCGTGTGGGCACTAAACACCACGGGCCAGAGCCAGGCTTCGGACCCGCGGCCCAGGCCTACGTGGCTCCCCCCACACATGCCCCCAGCCAACAGCACAGCAGCGACCGGGCACCGGCCCCAGCCCCCAGGGCCACGCAGGGGCCTGAACACAGCAGCCACCTGCAGACCGTGTGGCCTTAGACAGGTCATTTGGCCGCCCCAGCTCCCCTTCCTTGGCTGGAAAGGGTGGCGGTTCCAGCCCTCGGCAGGACTGTGTGGACGGGGAGATGGTGCAGATGACGGGTGCCTTAGCCCCTTCCCCGAGGAGCGTGATGTCCCCCGGCCGCCCCGTGCGGGGTCCAGGGAGAGAGAAAGCGAAGCCCGTCACGTTCCACAGCCAGGAGAGCTGCCCCATCGAGAACCTTTCCTGCCTCTCTGCTGGCGACCTCAGCTCTCCTTGGCCCGGGCCTCGCCTCCCCCTCATGGGGTTCCCGTGCACGTCCTACTGTCCTGAGGGACAGGCCAGCTCGACACAACGGCTCCTTCTGGACCGGACATCCAGGTCAGGGGAGGGAGCCGGGCCGGGCTGGGTCGCCTCTGGCCTCCCTATGCCCATGGCCACCACCTGGACACGCAGCCGCACGCAGCCCCCAGCTCCCAACTGCACCCCAGCCCGTGGTGAGGCTGGGGATCCCACAGTGCCCCTGGCCATCAGGCCGAGGCCAAGCAAGGCTCGGCCACCCGTTCCTCGACGGGGCCCTAACGTGGACACGCTCGGACGTGGACACGCTGCAGAGGTGGCCTCGCCAGCCCGGGCGCTCCGCCGAGGACACCCACCCAATGCCTGGGAGGAACGTCCAGCTTCCTCCCAGGCCACTGCGGTTGCCATGGCAACAGCCTGGTCCCAGGGGATTCAGCTGATGACTGGGTCTGGCACCGCCCCATCCCCTGGGACCTTGCTGAAATGCAGGGGCAGATGGCACTGTGGACGAGCTACAGCGGAGGAGAGAAGCGCCAACAGGGCAGAGGGCGAGGGAGGCGCTCTGAGCCAGCCCCGTGCCAGCCGTGACTTGGTTCCGACATGGGTGAGTGGGGCACGACCCCAGCTGGCAAGCGGGTACCACCCGGAGGCAGGTAGGGTACACCTGGCGAGCTGAGCCATCAGCGGTCTACAGGCCTGGCCGGGCCACTCGCCTGGACAGTGACGGGGCTCTCAGGATGGACGGGTCCGGGAGACACATGTGCGAGGACTGGCCCTCAGCCCGGCTCAAGAGACCGAGGAGGGGGCTCCCTGAGAAGGGGCTCCCAGGAGACTAGGGTCTGGGGCAGTGAGGAAAGGGAACCCCCCCCAGGGCAGGAGGGAGCTAGCTTGGCTATGCAGCACTGGCCGGGGGAGACACGCATCAGACTCCTGACGGCCGGGCTGCGGGTGACCGGGCGGCGTGGACGATAGCCACTGGGTGGGTGGACTTCAACATGAGGAGTGTTTCTGTCTCCCTGAGGCCGCAACACTGCCCGAAAGCCTCTGCGGCTGTGTCCACGCTGCGCGCAGTCCCGCTCCTGCTTCCTGGCGTGGACCTGGCTGGACACCGTGTGGGCCACGCGTGCCCCGACCTTCCTGCTGGTGCAGGAGCCCGAGCGCGCAGCCGGAGAGGGAGAGGCGTTTTCTGACGTGTTTGCAAAGTGGGAGAAAAGAAGGAGGTTTTGGCTTTCCCTTGGTGTTCGTTTCTAATGGACGCGGTCACCAGCCGGCCAGTAGACAAGCCCTCCGAGGTGAACCATCAGAGGAGTCATTTATGGAGTCATTTTCTTGCTGGTCCAGCGGCACTAGTTACAGGAGAGTTTCCAGTGACCTGGGATAGATGGAGTTGTCTCCCCAGCGACGGCCAGTCCTGCTGTTTGGAAGCAAGTAAGGAGGCTAAAACTGGAATCGTGACTCTGGCTGGTTTTCATGCAGGGAGGAGGAATGGTAAACTTAGGATAAATACATTTAAATTATTTAAAGTACATAGATGCATTTTTATGCAGAGGGGTGTTAAGATAAATACATAAAAGTTTTTAAAAGTAAATTTAAGTGCATTTTTATGCAGAGGGGTGTTATTTATTTTAAACTTAAGATAAATACATATAAGTTTTCAAAAGTAAATTTTAATGCATTTTTATGCAGAGGGGTGTTATTTATTTTAAACTTAAGATAAATACATTTAAATTATTGAAAGTAAAGTTAAATGTGTTTTGATGCAGAGGGGTGCTACTTATTTTAAACTTAAGATAGATACATGTAAGTTTTTAAAAGTAAATTTAAATGCATTTTTGTGCAGATGGGTGTTTTTATTTTAAACTTAAGATAAATACATTTAAATTATTGAAAGTAAAGTTAAATGTGTTTTGATGCAGAGGGGTGCTACTTATTTTAAACTTAAGATAGATACAGGTAAGTTTTTAAAAGTAAATTTAAATGCATTTTTGTGCAGATGGGTGTTATTTATTTTAAACTTAAGATAAATACATAATAAGCTTTTAAAAGTAAATTTTAATGCATTTTTATGCAGAGGGGTGCTACTTATTTTAAACTTAAGATAGATACATGTAAGTTTTTAAAAGTAAATTTAAATGATTTAAAGACATTTTTATGCAGAGGGATCTTATTTATTTTAAACTTAAGATAAATACATTTAAATTATTGAAAGTAAAGTTAAATGTGTTTTGATGCAAAGGGGTGCTACTTATTTTAAACTTAAGATAAGTTAGATAAATTTAAATTGTGAAAGTAAATTTAAATGTATTTTTTATGCAGGGATATTATTTATTTTAAACTTAAGATCAATGAAATACATTTAAATTATTAGAAGTATATTTAAATTTCCTTTTATGCAGAGGGTTGTTATTTATTTTAAATTTTAAATAAATAAAATAAAGAAATTTGAATTTAAAATAACACCCTCTGCATCAAAACCAGTCAGAGTTCAGAGACAATTCTAACATTTAAGAAAACGTTAGGGCAAAAACCCTAAAGAGCTCAAAAGGTCATCAAAGAGTTAGAATGCAGCTAATGAGTTGAAAGATAAATGTTAGAAGTGAAAATTAAAGAACTGGGAGGTAATGGTTTGGGGGCTTACATTAAAATGACTTTCTTAAAAACCCAAACCGTTTTTTCCTGTTATTAACACTAATCATGTGTGGATATGTAATTTTGGTGATGTGGGGCGATGGCATGGCATAATTCAGAAGGAGGAATTCCAACATCTTAATGATAATTTCAGAGCAGCCCGTTTTTCTAGATCTTTCCGTCAGCCCCAGGGAGGGAGTCCTCCCTGGCCTCAAACCCTCTTTCCATGCTTCCCAGCACCCACCTGCTTGTGGGGAAAAGAATCCCTTCAGCAAACAAGCTGTTGGCAACCAAGAAGGTTTGTTACTCCGGGCTGAATGTCTAGGATCCGGCTGAAATCGTTACTGACTGCAAGATCAGGCGAAGTGACAGGATTTGTCGAGTGTTGGACTCTATATGATTCATCTGGTGGCTGAGCTTGAGCACAGGTGGTTTCTGTTTTCCTGCTAGCTCTCTCATCACCCCACCCGTACCCCTACCTCACACCCCGGGCACGTAACTCCCAACTGGACCTAAGTGACAGGAATGAAACGGCAGGTGATAATCTCTGGCTTCTGTCCTGGTTTTGCACGAAGCAAATCAAACGAAAATTAAGGAAATGTGTTCATTTATTAAAAATTAAATTAAATTAAAAATTAATTAACTGCTCAGGAAGCACCTCTTGGTGAAAATGTTCTCGAATCTTGATTGTGAGACAAGCATTTCAGAGCAAACTGGGCTGAAATCTTAACCTTTGCCGCCTGTAAAACACATCTATTTTAGAGGGGGAATGGGATGGGAAATAAGACGTGTTAATATGACAAATATGTCAAACGCTGCCAGGCTCGGAAAGCTTTTCAAAGTGGGGGGAGGCATTTTAGAGGTTGCAAAAAGAAGACATTCTTCAAGCTGGAAGTCCAGTTCGAATCTTCAGATGGAACTAGCAGATGCGTTTGCTGAAAGGACGGCCATCATAGCATATCGTAGTACACTTGCTCTTTCGTGTTAGTACTTTTTCCCTTGTGGAAGGAGCCGGGATTCTTTTTAAATAGAGGGGCGCTGTGTGGAGTCTTAATTTCGTGCTTAAATGGAAGCATGGAACTCTAACGTCCCTTCTGGGTCTGTGCTTGGGAGAGCAGAGGCTGTTTTCTCTTACATGGTCATGACCTTGTAGTATTTTTTTCAGCATGGGCTTAAGGAAGGTGGAAGTAAAGAAATAGGTTCGTGTTCTTCATAGGTATCGTGCCAAAGTAACCCCTTCTTTTCAGCACTCCTGACAGTGGAGTGGATCCATTTATGCAGAGTGGAAAGCCTTTAGGGTTTGAAAATTTTAAAGATAACTATAAGCTGCTGTCAGGTCTTTTTAGTTTTGATCATTAAATAATTGAATATTTTTCTGTCATAACTTATGGTTTCCAATTTTTCTAGAAGGAATCTAAGCAAGATGTTGATGTTCAATTGACCTCAGTAAGCTTTCATACAACACGCTAAAGCCATTTCCATATAGTTATTCGCTGTACAGGTAAACCCCTTAAAGGACTTCTTCTATAGTATATGCCAAGAAATAAACATTCCTAGGTTCCTTTTATACTTTCATAGGAGCTTGCGGCTATGTTGCTTAATACAAATATTTTTATCTTCTTTGACTAGGTGCCCAGAAACGGTTAAGGACCATATCTATATTTTAATACCTTTAAGACTCAAGTAATAAAAATCAATTTTCTATTAAAAATATAATATAGTTCTAAGTCTCACCACTATACTTAAAAAAGGTAAGAAGAGACAGGGATAGACATTTTGTAACGGTTAAGGGACTAACGTCATACATCAGGAAGATGTAACTCTCGTCAACATAGATGCACCAAATGAGGCAACATAGAGATGGACAAAGTTATTATTAACAAATCCAAACCCAGACACTGGCAAGGACATGGTAGTAGCAGGGGACTTCAATACATCAGTTCATGAATCACACACCAACCAGACGGGAAGTCAACAGGAAAATAGTCACCTTCACGAGAAATTAGTCTACGTGCACGTAATTGACATTTATAGGGAATTGCACCTAAAAAAAAAAGTACAGACTCTATTCAAATGTGCAAGGATCATTCTCCAGGATAGACACAGAACAAGCACCAATAAATTCATAAAGACTGAAATTCTATCAGGCCTCCTGTCTGAACATAGCGGCTAATACAACCCACCATCTTAACTGACTACAGGGGGGCAAAAAAATCAGTAGAAAAAAGTACTAGAAATTTGAATAAGAAAAAAAAATGAAATAGGTATCAAAAAGCTCAAAACTGATCCATAAACCCCAAACCTGTTTCTTTGAAAAGATTCATAAAGGACCTATCTCTAGCTGCCCTGATGAAGAAAAAATTAAAGAATTCGAAACGAAAGCGGAGTGCCGAGAAGCAGAAACGCAAGGAGCGGAGCACAGCCTATTTGCAAATAAACTGGCCAACCTGGAGCAACGGACAAACTCCCAGCCGGATCCAACCTTCCCAGGCAGAGTCGGGAAGGAACGGTGGTAGCTCTGAGCGGGCTGATTCCCAGCAAGGAAACTGAAACCTTGGTCAGAAGTCCCCCGAGAAGCGAGCGGCCAGAAGTGAATGATTTCACTGGCGAGTTCCACGGAATCATCAGAGCAGCAATGAAATCATCCCCGTGTGGCCCGAGAGGCATAGTGTGGAGTCATCTTCCTGCCCACGGCTTTGCACGGGAGGTCAAAGCATTCGTGACACGGTCACCTCCACGTGAAGCGGGGCTCAGCGTCTCCACACTGGAAGGACTGCAGAAGCTAACGCGGCCTCGAGGCTACAGAGACCTGACGTCGTTGGTGTGAGGGGTCCCCTGGGCTCGGGCTGCATGTGGCTGAGGGGGGACCCCCGGGGTGAGGGGCACACGCGGGGTGTCAGGCTCACGGGTAGCCACAGGAGAGGATCGTGGTCATCGCACAGGTCTGTGACTGTGTGGGAAACATCAACGCTAGAATAGAAGTGGGGGGCTAGGGGGTGCCCCTAGGAGACCCCCCCAAAATCCCCTTCTGCCAACCCCCGTGTTAGATGCGTCTGGCATGCTCTCCCCGGGAGCCAAGTCATCATGCCTCCGCTTAGGTTTTAGTTTCCACAAAAAGGATCAAAAACAAGCAAGTTCCTGAGCACAGCCCTTAGGACTTCAGCAGCCATCTTGAAGACACAGGCTCAACTCTCGGAGCTGAGAGGCACCTGGCAGGCCGGCTCATGCCTCATGCATGGATTCATTCAGCAGCTGCTAGCTTCCAGCCTGCGGCCTGCCTGTGTGGATGCTGGGCCGACAGCGGGGCCTAACGGCCCGTCCTTCACGCTGAACGGGGGCAACGAGGACCCAGACTGTGGTGAGTCCTGTTTCCAGAGGGCAGCAGCTGAGGGCAGTGGTGGACTGCAGAGGGACATGTCACGGACACCCCTGGGGTGCCCCAGGGACGCTCGTGGGAGGGGCGGTGCAGGCAGAAGCGCACGCACCGCCAACCACGGCCTCACAGCCGGCGTGCCTGGGACTGCACCAGGTCAGCACCAGGTCAACGCTAGCGCCTGGACATGGCCCCGGGAACCCTTTCTCGCTGGCTCCCCTTGGGAACCAGAACGGCCTGCAAACCCCTCCCAAGCGCTGGCTCCGGGCCGAGCAGAGCCCTGAAAATGCTCTTCCTGGCCCCGATTACCCTTCTAGTCAGAGTTCTTTCCAAGGGGCCAGAGTCCTGGGGACCCCCCACCCCGGTCACCACCTCAACACAAACAGCGTCTCCGAGGCGCAAGATCTCCGCAAGCAGAGGTTGTATCGAGTCCGCAGAAAGACGAGGAAAGCAGTATGGACACTGGTGCTGTGACAGAAACACTGTCACTCTGTGGCCAGAGGTGGCTATCTGTCCTGCCTTTTCCTCACAGGGAGACTGCCCGTCCAGTGGCCACGCAAACACGGCTGGCACGGGCCTTCGGGACAGCAGAGCCACCCGTGTCTCCACGGCAGAGAGCCTGACACACAGGGTCACCCTTGAGAGGACCCCTCATCTGGCAGAGCGTGGCCGTCTCCTAGCCCAGGACAGTCCTTGACTATCCACCTGGCAGTGCCCGCACACCCTTCCGTGGCCAGCACCCTCTTAGGAGCGTGCCCAGGCCTGGAGGGTGAAACGGGAACACAGAAAGAGGAGGACTGCAGATCTCCTGGCCACGGTGGGCGGGCCTGGCAAACGCAGCCGCGGGGAAAGGACCACACTGTGGGCCGGGCAGGACACACAGTGGTCAGCAGGAAAGTGGGGAAGCCAGCAGGACAAGGACTTGGAGGGAAGGAGCAGACGGCTCCTTATTCTAAACATGTGTATGAATTACCACAGAGCCAGGCCGGCTGTACAGCTGGAAGAGGCAGAGCACAGGGAAAACAAACTTCATCTAGGAACATTCATGAGGTCATGTGTCACCCAGGACCTTGCCGCTGGGGGCGGGCAAAGGGCCGGGCTCCTTTCCGAGTCAGGCACTTCCATCAAATGTGTGAGTCCCGGCTTCGATGGGACCCAGAGACGCTCTTGAATCCCGTGGTGGTGAAAGACAGCATTTAGTTCCACAAACAGCAATCGGAGGTTCTCAGGCTCTGGGAGAGCTTTATTTAAATGCTTCTAGCCCTCCGAAATGGTGGGAATTCTACTCCAGTGATGGGCAGGACGGATTTGGCCCCAGGTGCCAATTTCTCAATCCCTCCAACTTGTACTTCAAAAAGGATTTATTGTCCACCACCACGACCCCCAGAGCGGCCAGCCCTCCGTGAAGCTGGGCCATCGCTTGAGAGCCCTAAATAAGCTGCTTTTTATGCAAGCAAACAAACCGAAAGCCAGAACGCCTGTGGGTTTTTTCTCCCATTAAATGATAGATCCACCAGCAGGCGGGTCTTCCCTCAAGGTAGGAAAAAGCAACTCCTCAGGTCCTCGCTCCCTGGGGACCTGGGGTTGATGACCACCCTGGTTCTCAGCTCAAGTCCCTTCCACTTAAAACTGTGACTATTTCAAAGACATTCAGCACTGATGAACACAATCGTACATGCATCCAGTGAAGGGGGGGGGGTGGCAGGGAGTAGGGCTGTGTTTCTGTTTTCTAGAGTGAGTCTACGAGCTACACTCCCTTGCTCACACGGTCCTTTAAGCTAAGCCCAAAGCCACCACATACCTCAGTGCAGAAGCAGGTGTCTTTTTGTCTGTGTTCCCAGTCCCCACACAGCGGCTGTCGTACAGAAGGCCCTTGAGGAGCGCTGCTTAAGAGACTAGGAGGTCCAACTCCTCCCGGACAGATAAGTTTCTACATGAAGAGGCTAAATCACAGGTCTATACGCACAATGGAACATTACTCATCAATTGAAAACGACGAATTTGATGATTTTATGATCACATGGATGGACTCAAAAGAAATCATAGGAGCAGAAACAAGTCAGAAAGAAAAAGAAACCAAACGGTTTCATTAATGTACGGGACTTAGGAAAAAATAAACAGCCAGGAGGAAAAGTCATAACAAGCTAACAACCAAACTGAAGTACACAACTCAGGGGAGGGGGGAGGGGGGAAAGAATGGGAACAGTCAGGGAGGGAAGATGGTGGGTGAACCCCCAGGGACTACAAAGATGTGAAATTTATATATAAATAAATTATTTTATATTTTAAAAAAAGAGGCTAAATCAAATGACTTTCCAGCTCTGTTCGCCTCTGAACTTCCTGAATGTGTTCTGTTCACGTTGCTCCTAACCCCCAGAAGAAAAAGCCCAAGAATCGGCTTACTGAACATTTGCTCTCTAATGGTTGAGTTTAGGGCCCCGTGAGATCCTTACAAGCTCCTGAGAGAGCCGCTCCAAACTGCCATCCGTTCTATCTAGCCATGCTACCCACAGGGGAGGTTAAAACTTTAGAAAGTATTTGTTGTTTTGCTTAAAAACGGTAACTCTGTGAGAAGTTGATAAAAAAAAACTACTTTCAAAAACAGGAGGAAAATGTAGTTAGAAGACTAATCTTTTATATTTTTGAAACTCGCTTCAGTATCTAACTGAGCAGAGAGCTGGCTCCTCCTATCTACCCCCAAATGTAATCTCTGCTGATGTGTCCTTTTAGCTGAAATAGACCCCCCCAAAAAACCTGGTTTTGTGCAGAGTTTGGGAATACAATTCTTCGATGAGGACACAAAACCCGGACAGACGGTAGTTTCTTAAAGGTGAGTTGTACGGACATCTTATAATTATTCTGGGAACCAGCATTCCCAGAGCCAACACCACCCCTTTCTCTGGCCCCCATGGGCATCTGCTTGGAGAGAAGGCTGCTGGGAGCATGTAGGCATCGGAGGTAAACCAGCCTTTCACCCCACTTGAGAACAAAGAGCCAAACCGAATTACTTCCTTGGGTCCAGCCCTTCCTTCTCCACAGTGCGTCCATCAGACACCGGGAAAGCGATGCAAACTACACATGCACACACATGCACACACATGCACAGCCTCCCCGAGTCACAGTGCCTTCCTTGGGTGATGAAAAGAGTAAGACCTACACAAGAGGGCCGAGCTCCCGTGCCCAGGAACAGGGATCTGTGTGTCCAGCCTCCCCCTTCCGAGCCCCACACGCTGACTACTGACTCCAACCCGGACAGCTGGCAGAGCCCCCGTCGTGTCCTGCACAACTTCTCGGTTCCCGCCCTTCCCCTGATGATCTGGTGGACTCTGTCTCCAGCCTTTCGCTGCAGCCATCCGTTGAGACGAGGAAGCCGCAGCCGCACGGCTGACTGGCCGGCCCCCGCCCAGCCCTGGTCTGCTCAGCGCTGTGAGCGCCACACCATCCGGTATCCAAGTCCCGGCCCCTGAGCGGCTGTTACTGACTGCATGGTGCACACCGTGGCTGGCTTCTGCGAAAGGCAGGGCCCCGGCGAGCTGTTTCCTGAGCCTGAGTGGCCAGAGCTTGACCGTCCCTCTTTCAGGTCAAAGTCAAGGCTGAGAGTCCTGCTAAAGCAGCAGCTCGTTCAACTCTCGTGCTGTGGTTCTCTTATGGGACACAGAGAATGAGTTTGGTCCCTCCTGTTCCGTCACAGAACACGGAACGGACACGGAACACAGAGCAGATATAGAATGTGAAGTAGACACAGACATGGAGCAGACACAGAACACGGAGCAGACACAGAACACAGAACAGATATCAGAATATGGAACATGGAGCAGATACAGAACACAGAGACACAGAACATGGAGCAGACACAGAACATGGAGCAGACACAGAACATGGAGGAGACACAGAACACAGAACAGATCAGAATATGGAACATGGAGCAGATATAGAAAACGAAAGAGACACAGAACATGGAGCAGACACAGAACATGGAGCAGACACAGAACATGGAGCAGACACAGAACATGGAGCAGACACAGAACACGGAGCAGATACAGAACACAGAACAGATATCAGAATATGGAACATGGAGCAGATACAGAACACAGAGACACAGAACATGGAGCAGACACAGAACATGGAG
>PVHY01033516.1:0-11075 GCA_004024945.1 Uropsilus gracilis
GGGGTGTTTCCATACGGGTCTGAGAGCAAAGATCCGCAAAGAGCTCACAACACAGCCTAACAAGAGAAAAGCCAGAACACCCAGCTAAAAAATGGGGAGAAGATCCCAAAAAGACCCTTCTCCAAAGAGGACACACAAATGGCCAGTGGGCACATGAGGAGATGCCCCTCATCACTAATCATCAGGGAAATTAAACCAAAACCACCGTAAGAAGCCGTCTTGAACCCGCAAGAATGGCTCACATCAAAACAAACAAACAAACAAAGCCCGTCTACACGGCGGGTGGGGGTGCAAACAGGTCCAGCCCTGTGGAGAGCTGGGCGGGGACCCTCAGACGACTGGATCTGGAGCTGCCATTTGATCCAGCCCTCCCACGGCTGGGAATCCCCCCCAAGGACCCCAAAACTCTCCTTCCAAAGGACACCTGTGCCCGGGTGTTGATGGCAGCGCTAGTGACAGCCTCCAGGACATGGGAACACCCCAAATGCCCCCAAACAGACGAAAGGATCGGAGAGTTGTGCTTTATGTACACGGTGGAATACTATGCAGCCATGAAAAACAATGTGGCGCGGAAGGAATCTGTCTACACAGCAGGTGAGGATGCAAACGGATCCAGCCTCTGTGACAGCTGTGTGGGGACCCCTCAGACGATTGAACACGGAACTGCCATTCGGTCCAGCCATCCCACGGCTGGGGATCCACCTCCCCAGGACCCCAAAACCCTCCTTCCAAAGGACACCTGTGCTTGGCTGTTTATGGCAGCGCTGTTGAGAGTAGGCAGGTCATGGAGACACCCCACATGTCCCCAAACAGGTGACTGGGTCAGAAAGGCATGGTCTATGCTCACGATGGAATATTATGCAGCCATGAAAAGTAATCTGCAGAGGAAGGAACATGTCTACACAGTGGTTGGGGGTGCAAACTGGTCTGTTCACCGTGGAGAGCTGAGTGGGGACCCTCAAATTACTGGACCCATGTAGTGGCTGCCATTCAATCCAGCCATTCCACTGTTGGGGATCCACCCCCAGGACCTCAAAACCCTCCTTCCAAGGGACCCCTGTGCCCAGGTGAGCGCTGGAAAACCCCCCAAGCTGAGGTGGGGGGGGATAGAGGACGGAAAGTCCGCTCCAAACCCACGGAAATAAACCTCTTAACAGCTTTGGGGAGGGGGGAGGGGATGGATACAAAGGGGAGCCCCGCGTTTCCCCGCTCCCCCCTTTCTGAGTTCATGGTTTATTTCCCTCAGACAAAGTGCCTCGAACTGGCTCAAGTGGCTTCCGCTTCCGTGATGACTGCTGATGACCAGCCTCTTCCCTCTCCTCGGCTGACCAGCTACAGGCCTTCTTGGACTGCAGGGCCCCTCAGATCCCCTGACCATGACTTTTTTATTAGTCAAATGAGTCATGATTATGAAGGACATCACCTCATAATGAGACCAATGTAATCATGTTAATGAATTCACTTTCCTATATTAATCTCATAAATCACAGTACTTTAATATACTTTTTTGATATAATCAATTTCATTATATCATATCAATTAATATAATATAATTATATAAATATCATATCATACTGATATTATATAATCATATATAAGATCATATATGATTATATAATATAATGTTATATAATCATATAATAGCATATTAATTATAATCACATAATTATATATTATATTAATTATATCATATATATTATTATATGATATAATTATATTAATCATGCCCAATGGGATCAACCATTATTAATAATAATAATAATAATAATAATAATAATACATTACTTAAATGTTGTGCACGGGGGTGCGTGCCTGTAAGCTTCAGCCTATGAAGCGGCCGGGGCTAGGGATCGTGGTTCGAGTCCCGCCTGGGGCCTGTAGCGAGACCTAGTTCCAAAAAAACAGCTGGGCGTGGTGGCGCGCACCTGTCATCCCAACTACCTGGGAGGCTGAGGCTGGGGATGGCTGGAGTCTGTGGTACCCCGGGCAACGGGAGCCTGCGGCTCCCTGGGCAACATCGTGAGACCTGGTTTCCAAAAGTAAATAAAAAGCACGACAAATTATTTAAAAATAATAAAAATTGAAAAGGATCAGGAAAATGAGTGGAAAAAATGACTCAAAGGCTGGGGACATCATAGTCCCAAGGAGAGAACACACAGGTGTCCCGTGGGTGTCCCGTGGGTGGGGGTGTCAGTTGCCTCAGCTGCTAGAGAAAGCAGCGTGGGGAGCTCCCCGACCATTCAGGGATCCCCCATCTGGGTATTGACCCAAATCATATATGGAAACTGGTCAGAAAATACACCTGGTTCCCCCCTGTTCATCTACCACCCCAAGGTCTGACAACAACCAGTGTAGACATGATATGAGCAGGTGGATCAAGACACGCTGGGTCTGAGCAGTGGAATACTATGCAGCCATGAAAAGGGAAACCCCGTTGTTTTGGAATACTATGCAGCCATGAAAAGGGGGGAGATTTCCCCCGGCATTTGCAAATGGCTGGTCCTGTGGGTGTGGGGGGTGCATCTCTGAAATGGAGGGTCCCCCACTCAGCTGTCCATGTGGCTGAACCCGTCTGCATCCCTACCTGCTGTGTAGACGCGTTCCTTTCCCTCAGCATCCTTTTTCATGGCTGCATAATATACCACGGTGCACATAGACCACAACTCTCTGATCCATTCATCTGTTTGATGGATTTGGGGTGTCTCCACGTCCTGGCGGCTGTCATTACTGCTGCCACAAACACCCGGACACAGGTGTCCTTTGGAAGGAGGGTTTTGGGGTCCTTTGGGGGAGTTTCATGGCAGTGGGATGGCTGGATTGAATGGCAGCTCTATGTTCAGTCGTCTGAGGGTCCCCACCCAGCTCTCCACGGTGGCTGGGTTAGATTGTCTCCCCGCCTGCAGTGTAGACGGGCTCCTTCCTGTCCACACCCTCACCAGCACTTGTTGTTGCCCGTGATGTGGGTCATTCTCACTGGTGTGCGGCGGGATCTCCGTGTGGCTCTGCTGTCTCTTTCCCTGATGATTGGTGATGCCTGTTGGTCACTTGTTCGTCCTCTTTGGAAAAGTGTCTTTTTTAGCTGTTCCCCCCATTTTTGGACGGGACTTCTGGCTTTATTTTTTGCTACGTTGGGTGAGTTCTTTGTGGATATTTGTTATTGGGCCCTTATCACTGGATCCGGCCATCCTCTTGCTGGGGATCTCCCCCAAGGACCCCAAACCCTCCCTCCAAAGGACACCTGTGCTCAGGTGTTCATGGCAGCACTAGTGAAGTAGCCAGGACAGGGAAACACCCCAAACGCCCCCAAAGAGGCAAATGGATCAAAAAGCTGTCATCTGTATTGCGGCGGAGTACTATGCAGCCATCAAAAAGACAGATGTGATGCGTTTGTGGTAACAAGGATGGCGCCCGAAGGGCTGATAAGGAAACAGGTCACAGGGGAAAGATGGTGTCGCGTGGCGTTGGAATAGAGAGGAACCAAGTAAAAGGGCAGGAAAAAGGCAAAATGAGCAGAGTGGCCTTTGAAACAGGAGGAGAGAGAGAGGAGAGAAGGGGTTAAGATGGGGGGAGGGCAGAAAAGAAACCGAAAGAAATCAAAAGAAAAGCAATATATATAATTTAAATATATAATGTAATATAATATATATACACATATATATTATGTATGTATATAATATATGCATATAATATATATATTCATATATGTATATATAATATAAAGAAATATATGGGGGAGGGGAGCGCGCACATGATGGCGGCCATGGTCACAGGGGCTACAGTGTGAGGACTGACGGCTGAGGGGAGAAACTAAACACTGAGCGAGAAGAAACCGAAAGAAATCAAAAGAAAAGTAATATATATGTATATATAATATAAATATAGAATATAAATATATAATATAATAGGATATAATAGGATATAATAGGATATAATAGGATATAATAGGATATAATAGGATATAACAGGATATAACAGGATATAACAGGATATAACATGATATAATATAATATAATATAATATAATAAATTAATATAATATCACATATATATTATGTATGTATATAATATATGTATATAATATAATACATATATATATATAATATGAAGAAATATATAGAAAGGTGGGAATAGAACCAGATGGGAATATAGAAATCTGTAGAGACATATTTTTTAATTTATATTGATACGGACATGTGATTTATACGGTCCTTATCGATTGGGTTTTATAGGTTTTTCCGGTTGATATATTTCCCTTTTAAACCCGACCGCGTCGTCTCTGAGGATGGGGAAAAGCAGCCGGTGCGCGCGGTGGCTGGCAATGTCGAAAGCTCTCACCAGACACAAAAACCAGAAAAAACCAGAAAACCAGAAAACAAAACAAAACAAAACAAAGAATCGACCACATTTTCAGGCAAATGTTCCGCGAGGCTTTGCGTGTTAGGCTGTGGCGGGAAACGACCCAATTACCCATCACGGGTAAACTGAGGAACCGTCCTCTAATCACGTAATGAGCGCGTCGGCAGCAACGGGCTATGGATACATGCAAAGAACATGCCTGCTTGGTTTAGATAACCACGGAATCGGCTGCCTGAAAGGCAGACCCAGAACAAAATGAATAGCTATTTTGTGAGTCCCTCTGCCAAGCCATGCGGAATACCCCCAAATGGATGGCCACGGGGAGGCTTGGCTGGGAAGGGGTGGGCCCCGGGAGAGAGGGGGTGGAAGGGGCGTTTTTAGGGCAAAGATAGCAGCATGGATGACCTTTATCCTGCAGACTAACTTCTCATAAAGACCGGCCTTTCCCAGCAGCGAGTGGGCATGTGGGTGTCTGCGGCCTACCAGGTCCACCTCAGGTTTAAGTCACGGCGGCTGAGATGGCGATTGTCAGGCCAGCACCTCACGGGCCCTATTTTTGTCGATTCGCTGCATTTCCTTAAGTTCCGTACAGCCTTTGGATGACTCGTGTCTTGTTCCTCACATCCCGAATCCACCTGGGGGTGGTGGTGGTGGTGGTGGGTGGGGGCTTGTTCCTCCCTTTTAAATGACTCTCAGGTCCGCCACCAAGGCGAAAGAGCAGATCCATCACATTATCAAGAAAATGCTTATTTTTTTTTAACAGGGGGATTTGGAGTGACTTTGAGACCTGTTTAGTAGGAACTGGACATCCTGGCGGCAGAAAAGGCTAAGATACGCAGATTCCGGCCCGTGAATCCCATGGACGGTATGTCTTCCCATGGAGAGAATCCCCAAATATCCAGATTTCAGCATCTACGCTCTGTGGACGGCTTCACAGAGACACCATGGCCAAGTGCTGACTGACCGCGAGGCCAACCCACCCTTGCCGGTCATGGACCTTCCCCGCTAAACCCTGGGGATTAAAATGTGGTGAAATTTATATATAAAAACAAAAGGAAAAATTAAATTAAAAAAAATAAATCTTCCCCGCTTTTATTTTTGTATTATTTTTTTATAATTTTTTTTCTTTTTTCTTTATATATAAATTTCACAACATGGTAATCCCCAGGGTTTACCCCCGCTCTTCCCCTCCATCCTCCCCCTTTCCCTCCTGCTCAAAGTTGTGCTCTTCAGTTTGGTGCTGAGCTTGTTTTGACTTTTCCCCAAGTCTTGTGTTTATTTTTTCACTATATCCTGTATATGAGTGAAACCATTTGGTTTCTGTCTTTTTCTTCTTGACTTATTTCTGCTAACACGATTCCTTCTAAGTCCATCCGTGTTGTTGTAAAACCATCAAATTTGTCATTTTTCATTGGTGAGTAATATTCCATCGTGTATATGTACCCCATTTTGTTCATCCAGTCGTGTTTTGGGGCATTTAGGTGGCTTCCATGTCCTTGCAGTTATAAATTGTGCTGCAGTAAACATCCGAGCACAGGTGTCCCCACATAGAGGTCTCAAGAGAGTGACCGTGCTGCCTCTTCTGACGGGTATATGGAGACGGCGTTTCCCTCGACGACGCGCGGAAATGACCTTTTCCTCCCAGCAGCCCAAGGTCTTGTACAAGGCACGTCGATTTGGGGGGGAAAGTCTCTTGTAACCCTCCCCCCCCAGGCCCCAGCCTTGTCCATCACCTGAATCATACGCGATGGCTTTGAAGGTTCTTGGTCATGAAATCAGAGGAAATATTGGATTTACTGATGCCTTTTGAAAAAAATAAGTCAACTAAAACGGTGGTGGGTCAAAGTGCCGATTGGTTGAGAATGGCTCGTTTTCTGTCACAGAGAAGGTGTGATGGGTGACATACGTGGAAGGGCATAGGAGGAGCCTTTCTGGTTCCAACCTCTCCCCAATCTACCCAACAGGAGGCCCCATAGAAAGAGAGGCGGCGATGGCATATGACGCACCGGTCAAAAAGGACAAAGTCCTGTCATTCGTGGCAGCATGGCTGACACCAGACGGGCTCATGTTAGCGGCGATAAGGCAGAAAGAGTAAGAGAAGTATGGGGTGGTCTCACTTATGGGAGGGATTTAGGGACAACAAGATTGACAAGAAAGATTTACAACTAATGTTCAGCAAAATGGAAGCCTACAGCCTGAGCGGGGGAGGGGGTGATGGGGGCGGGAGGGGTGCCAGAGACTAAGATGATGGTTCGCAGGTGATAAGGTTGTGGAAGAGCCCCTGGGGCTCTCTGTAAAGTAAATAATATATATTATATATAAATATTAAATATATATATTATATATAATATATAAATATTATATAAATATATCGTATAATATGTTATATATTATATATGATATATAATATATGATATATGATATGGTATGATATGCTATAATATAAATAACATATAATATAATATATATTATATATTATATAATATATAAATTTATATACTATATATAATATATGAATATTATACAAATATATATAAATATATTATATATTATATGAATATATTATATATATTATATAATATATAATATATAATATATATAAATATATATAATATATATTAAATAAATAAATTCATCCACCCACCCACCCATCCATCCATCCATCCATCCACCCATCCATTCATCCATCCATCATCCATCCATCCATCCATCCATCCTCCATCTACCACCCATCCATCCATCCTCCATCATCCATCCATCCATCCTCCATCCACCATCCATCCATCCATCCATCCATCCGTCCTTCCGTCCGTCCGTCCGTCCGTCCGTCCGTCCGTCCGTCCGTCCGTCCGTCCGTCCGTCCATCCATCCATCCATCCATCCATCCATCCATCCATCTCTCCATCTCTGGAACATGCAAGCAGGTAGAGAGACGGGGCCTCAACTAAGAGGAACACCTCACATCTCCAGCCCCCCGTGTTTGGAATGTCCCAAGAGACACAGGACCCATCCGCGACAACCGTCGTCCCCACAGGCAAACCCTCCTGTCACCACCCCCCCCGCATCCTCCCTGCTGCCTGTCACGGACGCCCTGCTGCTCCTCACGACGTCACTGTGCCATCTCCCCACTAGGGTCTCTCAGGGACTCCACAGCTTCGTTCAAGTGGGACCTGCAGCCCCCGGGCCGCGGGCTGGCCTCACAGGTCACGACCCCTCTCCCCCGTCTCGTCTCTTCACTCCACACGCCGCCCCCAGCAGTGCTGAGACACCCCGTGACACTCCCCCCCTGAGCGACTCCGTCCCTCATCTTCGGTCCGGAACTGGTTTGTTGGTTTCTCAGCAGCCAACACCCACCCCGGACGCATGAGAAATGGCCATGTTCCCAGCGAGGAGGCCATGTTCTCCGTGTGGCGTGCGGAGCCTGAAGCTCTCGCTTGGTCCACGGAACATCCAGACGAGGTTAGTGCTGAAATACGAAGTTAAACCCTGCCAGCCAATAACCCGAGGCTTGGCGGAAGACCCGAATCCTGTCTTCCGAGGCTTAATAGCCTCCCC
The DNA here is from genome assembly GCA_004024945.1 of Uropsilus gracilis. Classification (NCBI taxonomy): domain Eukaryota; kingdom Metazoa; phylum Chordata; class Mammalia; order Eulipotyphla; family Talpidae; genus Uropsilus; species Uropsilus gracilis. The sequence goes on from PVHY01033516.1 coordinate 7,911, forward strand.
GCCCCCATTCAATGACCGTGTATTGAGTTGGGGGGCAGGGGGAGGAGAGAATCACGTTTCACTCCGCATTCAGCTGGCGAATAGAGAGATCATAAGACGTCTGAGGCCAGCAGGCCGCCTCATTGCACGTCGCCGGTCCGGAAAGGTCATCTTTGGAGGATGTTTGCTGCGGACGGAGCAGCAGGGAGGATGGGAGGTGGACACGAAAAGGGAGGAGGAGGAAGAGGAAAGGGAAGACATAGCTGTCTCCAGCCGGACTCCCGGGCCCGTTTCTGGCTTTCGGGTGTGGTGCGTGGCTCCTGAGAGCCGTGCGCCTTGTACCTGCAGAATAGGAACACCCCCCCCCCCCGTGACCCACTATTCCTGCAATAAAGAAATGGCATCCATTCTAGGAGGTTCTAGAGACAGCCAGGCTCGTTTGCGGGGAGCTAGGCTGTGAGCAAAGCCGGCGTCCTGCTTGGCAGGTTTGCAGAGCGACTCCGAAGTCAGATACGCAGGAGAAAATGGCCACGGGGTCCGGTGCGATGGCAAAGTGCTCCCGTGAGGGAAGCATTTCTTGAGTCCAGCGGAATGGTTCCAACGGCCACTGGCTCATACCTTTCTAGCCAACTGGTTCAGCCACCGTGGGGAGCTGTGTGGGGGACCCTCAAACGACTGAAGACGGAGCTGCCATCGATCCAGCCCTCCCGCTGCTGGGGGTCCACCCCCAAGGACCCCCAAACACTTCTTCCAAAGGACACCTGTGCTCAGGTGTTTATGGCAGTGTCCAGGACGTGGAGACACCCCAAATGCCCCCAAACAGATGAATGGGTCAGAAAACGGTGGGCTGTGTGCACCGTGGACTATTACACAGTCATGAAAAAGGATGTGAAGAGAAAGGAACACGTTTACACAGTGGGTGGGGGTGCAAAATGGTCCAGTCACCTTGGAGCACTGTGTGGGGATCCTCAAATGACTGGACATGGAGCTGCCATCGATCCAGCCCTCACGCTGCTGGGGGTCCACCCCCAAGGACCCCCAAACACTCCTTCCGAAGGACCCCTGTGCTCAGGTGTTTATGGCAGCGCTAGGGACAGCCGCCAGGACACGCAGACACCCCAAATGCCCCCCACATAGATGAATAGATGAGAAAACATGGGGGACGTTGAGGCTCCGTGTGGAATATTACGCAGCCGTGAAAAAGGCCGGGCTGGCTGCACGGGTGATAACGGGGATGAAGCTGGAAGGAATCGTGTGAGCAGAACTAAGCCGGAAAGAAGAAGAGAAACGCTGGCTGGTCTCACTTACAGGAGGGATAGAGGGAAAACAGACAGACGCACGGACAGGGAAGAATGTGAAACAAAGGAACGGCCAGCAGGGCGGCAACATAGAGCCGGGGAGGGGGGGGGATACCAGCACGGGAGGGACAGAGAAGGGAAAACTGCCCCATCCGGTGGGGGTGGAGCCTGGGTTGAATGTGCTTTTATTTTGGCTTTTGTTGTTTGAATTGATCGCACACACACACACACATAGATGCCTTCGTCTCTGTCCGTCCCTCCCCCAACTCCCTCCCTGCCTGCCCCTCCCTGGCTCCGAGCTTCAGTTCCGCCGACAACTTAAATTGACTCTTGTCCGTTCGCTTGTTTATTTCCCCTATAGCTGAGACCACCCCGTATCGCCCTTTCTCTCTCTAGGTCGTTCCTGCTAACCTGGTTTCTTCTCGCTCCATCCAGGTTATCAGGAAAACCTCCGCCGCGTCCTTTTTCGTGGCTGCATACTACTCCACGGTGTACCTCGACCTGCAACTTTCTGCTCCGTTCACCTCTTTGGGGGGGGGGGCAGGTAGGGTGTTTCCCTATGCCGGCCGCTGTCCACACTGCTGCCATAAGCTCCTGCTGGTAGAGATACCAGGATTTTTAGCCACCTCACTCACAAGCCGGTATCAGATACACCTTGTGTATCTGTCCAGTTGTCACTGGACACTCTCCCAAAGGTCCCGAAGGAGGTTCTGGAAGCGGTGCATTTCCCAGTGCATGAGGGAACGAGAGGCTGTGGGCCTGGTGTGGCCCCACATACACCTACACCTGCCCCCGCCCCCCCACGCCGGCACGATCCATTAGAAATCACACCCTTTCACCCAGAAAACCATCGTGCAGATCTTTACCTCCAAAAGCACTCAAAAAAAGATCCCTTTGGGTTTCCGGCTTTCCGAAAATGGCTGTTTTCCGTTGCCTAAAACTGTGGAGTCTGAAGGAAAAGGCCGTTGTCAGGAGCGGCCGCATGCAAATCGCGGAGATGATGGATGCCTCACTCCTGCCCGGGCGGGAAAACGTGGTTCCTGCGGAATAAATTGCTAGAGAAAACACGGCAGGAAACGCAAAGGTCACTTCTCCGCCCGTGACTTATGAGACACCTTATGGCTCTGGAAGTTTAATTTGGGGGGATGCATGATGGAGTCTGCGTGGCCATTGTAGACGGGGGCGTCTTAAACACGGGGAGAGGCGGTGAGGTTGATGCTGGCGACGCCGCTGAAAGCTGACGAGGCGCCAAACTGCCCTGGTGCGTGGCCGGGGTCTAGACTGGACACGGAGCCGCCATGCGATCCAGCCTTCCCCCGGCTGGGGATCCGCCCAAAGGACCCCAAAACCCTCCTTCCCAAGGACAGCTGTGCTCGGGTGTTGATGGCAGCGCTAGGGACAGGAGCCTGGGCCTCGGCCACGGTGGGAGAGGCGGGAGGAGCCTGGGAGACGCGGAGAGAAGACGCCGGAGGGAGACTGGACCTGGCCGGGGCCCGGCTCGGGCTGGGAGGGGCCGAGGGCGCCATCGTGGACTGTATCTCTGGGGCCTTTGGGGCTGAGAACGGTGCCCGGGGTCAGGTCACCGGCCACGTGTGGCTTGGGGGACTTTTCCTTTCCTGGTCAGTCTCCCTGGTTCACAGACCCTGTTGCTGAAAGTGCATCTGACGGGCAACGGGCATGCACACGGGTCAAGTGGGCCCGTGGCCTGTTGGCTGGAGGCGTTTGCCCACATTGGGCCCGATTCCCAGAGGCCTGCACTGGTGGGTCACTGGCAGTGACCAGGGACCTGGACTCAGCGGACAACCCAGATGCCCGATGATGCTGGCGTCCGGAATCGAAACGGGAGGTGCCGGAGCCCTGACCGTCTTGTCCGGCCTGAGGCCCCGGT
>PVHY01033517.1:0-11075 GCA_004024945.1 Uropsilus gracilis
AGAAATTACAACAGACACAAAAGAAATCCAAAGGATAATAAGAGATTACTATGAACAACTATATGGAAATAAATACAACAACCTGGATGAGATGGATAGATTCTTAGAAAGATACAACTCCCCAAAATTAAACAAAGAAGATATAGAGAACTTAAATAAACCAATCACAAGCAGCGAAATTGAAGCAGTCATCAAAACTGTACCTAAAAACAAGAGTCCAGGACCTGATGGCTTTACAAATGAATTCTACCAGACATTCAAAGAAGAAATAAGGCCTGCACTACTAAAGCTTTTCCAAAAAATTGAGAAAGAAGGAAAACTACCAAACACATTCTGTGAAGCAAACATCACACTCATACCAAAACCAAAAAGGACAGCACCAAGAAAGAAAACTATAGACCAATATCCTTAATGAACACAGATCCAAAAATCTTAAACAAAATTCTGGCAAATTGAATCAAACGATGCATTAAAAGCATCATTCACCATGACCAAGTGGGATTTATCCCAGAGGCACAAGGATGGTTCAACATCCGGAAACCAATTAACAATACACCACATCAACAAAGAGAAAAACAAAAACCACATGATCATACCAATAGATGCAGAGAAAGCATTTGACAAAGTCCAGCATCCATTCATGATAAAAGCCCTTGAAATATTAGGGATTAAAGGAATTTACCTCAACATAATAAAAGCCATCTATGACAAACATGGAAAATATCATCCTAAATGGGGAAAAACTAAAAGCATTCCAGTTGAGATCTGGAACTAGGCAAGGATGCCCACTCTCCCCATTTCTCTTTAACATTGTACTGGAAGTTCTAGCCAGTGCAATAAGGCAAGAAAGACATAAAGGGATACAAATAGGTGAAGAGGAACTGAAGCCATCATTAATTCTGATGACATGATTCTCTATACAGATAACCTCAAAAAACCCACAGAAAAATGCTTGAAATAATAAGCCAGTTCAGTAAGGTAGCTGGATACAAAATCAACATACAGAAGTTGGTAGCTTTCCTATATACAAAAAGTCAAATAGAAGAAGAAGTCAGAAAAACCATCCCATTTACAATCACACCAAAAAAAATTAAATACTTGGGAATAAACCTAACAAAAAAGTGAAAGAATTATACAAAAAAAAACCTTTTAGAACACTTCTAAAAGAGATAGCAGAAGACATAAGGAATGGAAAGACATTTCCTATTCATGCATTGGAAGAATTAATATTATCAAAATGACCATCCTACCAAAGGCAATCTACAGATTCAATGCAGTCCCAATAAAAATCCCAATGACATTTTAAGAGATAGAACAAAAGCTACTGAAATTCATATGGAATAACAAAAGACCTCATATATCAAAAAGCTTCCTGACCAGAAAAAAAGAGAATGGTGGTATTACAATTCCAAGCTTCAAACTATACTACAAAGCCATAATAATTAAAACAGCATGGTATTGATACAAAAAGACAGTCAGACCAATGAAACAGAATTGAGTGCCCTGAAATCAAACCACATATATATAGTCAACTAATCTTGGACAAAGGAGTGAAAAACTTACCTTGGAACAAGGATAGCCTTTTCAATAAATGGTACTGGGAAAATTGGACTAAGACATGCAAAAAAATAGACGAAGGAAACTCCCTTACTCTATGTACAAAAATAAACTCAAAATGGATTAGAGACTTAGAGGTCAGACCTGAAACCACAGCATACATAGAGGAAAACTTGGGCAAAACTCTCCATGAATTGCAGTTCTGAAATCCCTTTCTAGAAACATCTACAGAAGGCAAAACAATGAAGAACAACACAAACAGAAGGGACTACATCAAAGTAAAAAGCTTCTGTACAGCAAAAGAGACAACAGAAAAAACTAAAAGATGCCCAACTGAATGGGAAAAAAATTTTGCCCTCCACATGAGTGACAAGGGTTTAATAATGAAGATCCACAAGGAACTCACACAACTAAACAAAAGTAAAACAAAAAGCCCAATCAATAAATGGGGAGAAGAACTAAAAAGACATTTCTCGAAAGAGGAAATACAAATGGCCAACAGGCACATGAAAAATTGCTCAATGTCGCTAGTAATAAGGGAAATGCAAATCAAAACCACAATGAGATACCACCTTACATCAGTAAGAATGGCCCACATCCAAAGAATGGGCAACAACAAGTGCAGGTGTGGAAATGGAGAGAAAGGAACACTACTACACTGCTGGTGGGAAAGTAAACTAGTCCAACCACTATGGAAAGCAGTATGGAGGACCCTCAAGTTAATGAAAATGGAACTACCATTTGACCCAGCAATTGCTCTTCTGGGGATCTACCCAAAAGAGACCTCAATGTGGGTACAAAGGGACACCTGTGCTCGGATGTTTACTGCAGCACAATTTATAATTGCAAGGTCATGGAAACAACCTAAATGCCCCAAAACAGATGACTGGATGAAAAATTGTGGTATATATACACAATGGAATATTACTCAATTCAAAATGACAAATTCGACTATTTTATAACAACATGGATGTACATAGAAGAAATCATATTAGCAAAAACAAGTCATAAAGAAAAAGACAGAAACCAAATGGTTTCACTAATATATTGGATATAGTGAAAAAAAATAAACAAAAGCCTTGAGGAAAAGTTAAAACAAGCTAAGCACCAAACTGAAGTACACAACTTTGAGAAGGAGGGATAGGAGGAGGGGGAGAATGGAGGGGTTAAACCCCTGTGATTACAATGGTGTGAAATTTATATATAAATAAAAAAATAAAAAAAAGAAATCTCTTTTAGTTCTGCCTGCATTCCTAGATACTTATAAATCTATCAAGAGGTGACAACACCATTGACTATAGTGCATGCATATGTCAACTAATTTTTGTAGATTTTTTAGGAGTAACAGAAATTTTTTCCTGGCCTTGATGTCCTATGTCCGCTATGTAGCCATCTGCAAGCTGCTGCACTACATGGCCAGCATAAATGACAAGCTTAGCAAAATGCTCTTTTTTTCTGCTATTGGATGATGACTTTGTTGCTGGAGTTCCATCACTTTTCTTGTTACTCAGTCTGGAGTTCTGTGACTCAAATGCCCTTGACCACTTTATCTTGATGCTAGTCCTCCTTTGAAGAGCTCATGCTCAGGTACACAGTTTTTAGAAAACATGGTTATCATCTTTTCTGCATTCATCCTCATGTTTATGATTTGGTCCTACAAAAATACTATCTAAAAAATTGCAAGATTCCCCTCAGTTCAGCAATGAAAAAGACATTTTCCACATGTTCTTTTCACTTTTATTGTGGTGTCCCTTACTTATGGCAGCTGCATTTTTGTCTACAAACTTTCAGCAAAAGATGAAATGGCCATTAATAAGGGGGTTACAGTATTAGCTCTTCTGTCTCCCCAGTGCTAAGCCCATTTGTTTTTTTCCAAAGGAAAAACCAACTGATTCAAACCTTGAATATATATATGCATATATATGCTGAGCAGAAAGGTATTTTTTCACATGAATTATTGGTTACACAATGTATTTTATTTGACAATTTAAGAAACATTCATGATTTTGTAAAAAAATATACTATTCTCAAGGAAATAAGGGTATATTGAAGTAATATGCTCAAGGAAATAAGGGTATATTGAAGTAATAGTTCACAATCAGGCTTTCTTATAAACCACCTTTTGCCTCTTCTTGATATAAATGTACAAATTCTGTGCAAATCACTTCTAACTTCTCAAAACTATCCTCTCAGTGTTTTGAAAGAAAGCACAGGAACACAAAGTGTGTAAAACCAATATATATAAGCATATATATAAGCATATATAAATAGATGCATAGATATATACCTCAAGAATGGCAATCGGTTCCTGCAGACAGACGCTAGACTTTTGTGGACCAACAGACTTTCGTAACCTGCCTCTCCAAGGCAACCAGGCCTCAGGTGAGAGGGAGGGAAGAGCCCTTGCCTCCCTGGAGATACCAGATCCTAGGTGAGGCATATAGCAGGGGAGGAAGAGGGAGAAGGGTTAAAACTGGGGAGGGAAGAGCACAAGGGACTACAGGGTTGGTCACTGCTGCCCCCATATTGGGAGAAGTATGGGGAGAGAAATCAAATATTGTGCAAAGATGAAAAAATAAAAGAAAAAAAATAGAAAAAACCCAGTTAAGATAATAATAAAAAAAGACTCATTTTCCTCTCAGAATCAGATTATGTGGTAATAACAAAAGAAGAAATTGTTTGCAATTGTTCCAAACTTCCCTGGAATGCCCAGGTCAGATAGAACCAAACCAATGACAAATCCTAGAGACTTGACTGTAAAATTGAAGCTCCCAGAAAGGGAAGTAGGTATGAATGAGCAAAGTAGGAGTGGATGCAGTGGGCTGTGGTGTCTTGGCAGTGGGTGATTTGGGAACATATCTGAAGACTGTGTTTCTACACCTCTAAATTATGCACAATATTGCAAATCAATAACTTTCCCTGCAGTATAAAGCACCCTATGTAGAAAAATTATGATACAAGTCTATATTTATAGCTAAAAAACAGCAGCAGTGTCTGACTGATCACCATCTTTCTTTTGTATGTAATTATATATTTACCCACGAAAAATACACATAATGAAACATTTTTTTAACTTTTATTTATACTTTGTTATTTAAAAGTTGAATTATTTCTTACAATAGGCAGTTGCTATGCCCTTGGAATGTATCTGGTAAAATTGCATCTAATAGTCTCCAAGGATGTGCTTCTATGTGACACTTCTGTTAGGTTTTGCAAAGTTCAGTTCATATTGCTCTCATTAGTCATGTTTGAACTTTGGGCCTTTTTATTATATAAACAAATGGGCCCTACAAGTTAAAATGTCATGCTGATAATAACTTTCATCTCATTTCATTGTATGAAAACCTATATTTGCCTAGCAATTTCAGAAATGATCTTTTCCTGAATATTAGAAATATAGATTATATTTTTCAGACATTTAAAACTGCTATTTTTAAAAATCAGTATTGAGACAAGAAGTTTTCCCCTAGATTTAAAGTGACATTGACTCTCCAAAATGTGCTGGTGTATGGTAAAAGCAAATTCTGACAGCAAATTATTACATTATTACATGTCAACAAATTCTGACAGCAATTATTCATATCCAGATATTACAGAAGAGAAGTGTAGATGATTGGAAGTAAAAATGTCATGGTTTTGCATTAGGATGCCAGCAAAATCCTGAGGGGTTCAAATTTTCATTTCAGAAGGATTAGTTCTTATGGATTTTACCTAAAGGACACCTGATTACTAGATGCTTATTTCTCCTCCTGAGCTTGAAATAGTGCTTCTTTCATGTAATTGTACCTATAAACCTTAGATATCTTCAATTTACAAATTATATAGATCTTCAACCTAATAAAAGGTTACCATTGTCAGTTGTTACTCTTGGTGGGGAAAAAAAGCTACCAAATTCTTAGGTATTTGGAATTATAAGGTATTAAGAAACCAGTGAGCCAGGACTTTCATGGGTATGCTATTATAGCAAATAAGTAAACACCATTACATAAAAGACAAATATTTACTTATTTCACAGGAAAGAAAACCTACAGTCTCAGTGGATATTGCATAGTATTCAGATATATTTAGAGTAATTTATGAATCAAATAGAAAGGTATGAGGAAGAATTGGGAAATAAATGATGGAATGAATTAAGGCCAAACACTTAAGTTTGTTATTTGCCAAGGACTCTTAACTATCTCAATTAATTCTCAATATTTCCATGAATCAGATTTTTTGAGGATATTGAACTAAAATGACCCATGCAGCCTAATTTCCAAAACTCAGAAAAGTAAGGGACTTATACTTTTTGGTTTTTAGTTTTTAGGAGCACAACATAGAAACTTGGAATAGTGTCTACATAGCTTTAAGTGTGTCAGCAAAAGACAGTGTTTTTATATATTCAAAGCAAATTAAAGAAAAAACAAACTTCTTCCAAAATACCAGTTAAAACAGCTATAAAAACATATGTTTGATCTATAAGTCAAATATGAAGTTCACAATATTTCCACAAACTTCTAAACAACACTAATGTCTTTGGGATAAATTTGGTACTGAGGACACATGTACAAATATGAACAAACTTCTTGGGCAACGAGATATTGAGATAATCATTAAGATCACAGAATAGAGTCCTTCCTACAGTAACAGATCTACAAATGCCTTATTTTTTAAAAAGCTACTGATTATATACATATTTACATCATTATGTATCCCATTTTCCTCCCACCATCATATCATCCATGAACCTTTGTACTCATCCCTTTCTTGATTTTGTCTTCCCTCTCTCCCTATCTCTCACTCCTTTGCTGCATGCCTTATTTGTATCAGAACCATCACTCATGTTTACAAACTTATTATTCATAGGGAAATAGGTATATGTTGTTATGGGAGCCCATCTCAGAGATGAGAAACTTGTAATTTAAACCTTTTACAAGTTAAGCTCTTTGCCCCCCACAGGAGGAACAAACTGGGAGCTGACCTGAGAAATCAGGGGACCCTAGGGGCGTAGCTCCCCAGACCCCAGGTGTAGGAGTGCTGAAGTCATGAACTGCATCATTATTAATAAAGATTTGGGAGCCCAGTCGTCAGATTCTTTATTTTAATTAAATTCTCTGTGAAAAGAATCATTGGAATGCTAGTAACGAGCTCGAGGCAAGGAGAACTTGATAAACTAGATAAGCTTACAGCCAAGGAATAATCTTGGGTGACCTGTAACCAACTTAGTTATCATGATTCCCTAAAAATGATTGCTTAGAAATGTTTAGTAGTATCTAATGATAATCTATTTTCTGTTAAGATATTAATCTCTGTCTTCCACTAAGATATTGCCCTCACGCGCTCATGATATTGCCCTCACGCGCTCATGATACTGCCCTCACGTGCTCATTCCTGTCTCTTACTGAGATAATGCCCTCACGTACTCATAAAATGCCTCTCCTCATGGAATGTTAAAGTAACTCCTTTAAACAATATAAAAGCTGCCTAAAAATCTAAAATAAACCAGCAAATTCTATTGCTCACTGAGTTCATGTCTGTGTTCATCATTCGCCGGCCTGTGTTTTTCCTGTCCATCTAAAACCTGGTACTCCGCGACCTCTTCCTTGCATGGCTGGTCCGTGGCATGTTGTGAATAAAAATATTTCAAAGATTAAATGAAAATTATAGGGTAAATATTTGAGAATGTAGGAAAAATTCTTACCATTCTTTGAACTCTATCATTGCAATAATTCTAATGTAATAATTCTGTATGATTTTATTTAAAACACAGACAAGGACTTATTAACAATGATTAGTTTATTTTGACTTTTGTTTTATTTTATTATTTTGATATTTATTTTATTTTTAATGCAGTAAAAAATGAACGATAAAACCAGCACAATTAAAAGTCAGTGATTTGAAACATTTGTTAAAGATATGAAATAATATGTATTTATGCAGACATATTGTTTAGACTGAATACAAAATTCTCCTACATGCTGTACTCTAATTTTCAAAAAACATGATTTCAAACAACAAAATGACACTTAAAAGAGCAGAAATCATAGTTTTAAAATAGTCATCATATAGTCAAATAAAATGCATTATCTAGTGAAAATTCATATGAAAATCTTTTTTTTCTGTTTTCTGAATCTCATCTCTCTGTTTTTAGATAGAAAATGGTTGAAAGGCAGAAGTCAGGCATGAAAAACCACACAACAATAACCACATTCATTTTCCTGGGATTTAAAGATGACCTACAACTCCAGAAAATATTTTTTTATATTTCTACTTATTGCCTATATGTTGAGAATAACTGAAAACATGATCATCATCCTCTGTGTATTAGCGGATTCCAACCTTAACTACCATGTGCTATTTTTTTCCAAAAATTTTCTTTTTAGAAATTTCATTCACTTCTGCATGCATTCACAAATTTTGTATAGTCTGTGAACAGGTGACAGGACCATACCCTATAGTGCTTGTATAAGATAACTACTTTTTGTATACATGTTTGTAATAACACAATTTTTTTCTCTTTATCATTATGTCCTATGATTGATACATAGTCATCTGTAAACTGTATTATATGACCATCATGAACCCTTGGTGTGTGCAAAAGTCTTGTCTTCTGCTGTTGGGTGACAAATTTCTTGTTGATGATCCCACTCTTTGTTTTGTTACTGGGCCTGGACTTCTGAGACTCTAATGTCATAGACCACTTTATCTGTGATACTAATCCTCTGATGAAGATCTCATGCTCAGATATTTGGTTTTTAGAGCAGATTATTGTCTTCTCTGTGTTGATCTTTATCATGACAGTCCTGTGTATGGCTTTGGCCTATGTTTATATCTTCAGAACAAGTCTAAGAATCCTATAAGCATAGCAAAGGAAAAAGATACTGTCTACCTGGTCTTCCCACATGATTGTGATTTCCATTTCTTATGGCAGCTGCATCTTTATCTATTTGCAACCTTCAGTAAAAGATTACATGATCATGAATAAGAGGATTACACTATTAAATAATTCCATTTTCTTTATGTTGAACCATTTATTTGCAAACCCTCAATGACTTAGTGAAAAATTATACTCCTCTCAACAAATTAGGTAGATGTTGAGTAAGGGTTCATAATAACATTTTAAATTACTACCCCATTTTTCTTCTTAATCTAAGTATCTCCTCTTATAGTAGAGATTATAATCAAAGAGCAATTTAATTTTCTTTGTAAAATATCTTCTGTTGAAAAAGATACAAGAACAAAAAATGACTTAGAAGTAGTGATTAAATACTTTATTCCTATCAATATATATAAATGCAAGATATGTGTTTAATGAATGCTTTGTTAAGAACAATATTCAGAAGTCATGAAGATAGGATTGCCCACTTGGAAACTGAAGATAGAGCATTAAAGTGGCAGAGCATTTTCATGCTATCTTTCATGTAAAAATTTCAGAGATCATTTTATGAAATCTTTTGCATAAGTTAAAATCTCCTCAGAGATTTTTGATGCTTATTTACTCAAAATTTTATTTTCAGATAGAACTAAAACAAATATTTCTTAAGGGAAATAAATTTTATAAGTAAAATGGTGAAACTATGAACAACGGTGTTCATAAAACATATGACTGTCATAATCACATATAAAATAGTTTTCAATCAGCAAACTACTTTGTTTTTAAGATATAGTTTTTTTCTTTATTAGGATTATATACAATCTCTAAGATGAAATGAATCCAAGATGTTTTATTTTTTTAAGATTTGTCTTGGTCTAACTCTATCGTTATGTGTTCCCCTTTTTCCACTGCTAAAAATTCTACTATGTAAAACCAAAAATGATATAGTCATATCAATAGATGCAGAGAAAGCATTTGATACAGTTCAATACCCATTTATGATAAAAACTCTTGAAAATTTTGGGATAAAAGGAACATATCTAAACATAATAAAAGTCATCTATGACAAACCTATAGCAAACATAATCTTAAATGGGGAAAACTAAAATCATTCCAATTAAGATCAGGAACCAGGCAAGGATGCCCATTATCTTCACTACTTTTTAACATTGTACTGGAAGTTCTAGCAAGGGCAATAAGATAAGAGAAAGACATAAAAGGAGTACAAACAGGTAAAGAAGAACAGAAGCTCTCATTATATACAGATGATATGATTCTTTATGTAGAGAATCCAAAAAAAAATCTACAAAAAACTTCTTGAAACAATAAACCAGTTCAGTAAAGTAGCTGATTATAAAATCAACACACAGAAGACAGTAGCTTTCCTATACAAAGAAAGTCAAGCAGCAGCAGAAGAAATTAAAAAAAACCAACCCATTTACCATCACACTGAAAAAAAAATACCTGGGAATAAACCTAACAAAATGTGTGAAAGATCTATACAAAGAAAACTTCAAAACACTGCTAAAAGAAATAGAAGACATAAGAAAACGGAAAGACATTCCCTGCTCATGAATTGAAAGAATTAATATCATCAAATGTCAATCCTACCAAAAGCAATCTACGGATTCAATGCAATCCAAACAAAAATTCCAATGACATCTTTTAAAGAGATAGAACAAAAATTACTGAAATTCATATGGAATAACAAAAGAGCTCAATTATCAAAAAACTTCCTGACCAGAAAAAGAGAGAATGGAAGTATTATTATTCCAGACTTCAAACTTTACTACAAAGCCACAGTAACTAAAATAGCTTGGTATTGGTACAAAAACAGTCAATCAGACCAATGGAACAGAACTGAATCCCCTGAAATAAAGTCACACATATATAGTCAGGTCCTTTGACTAAGGAGTGAAAAACTTACACTGGAACAAGGACAGCCTCTTCAATAAATGGTATTGGGAAAACTGGACCAAGACATGCAAAGAAATGAACCAAGATACCTCCCTCACACCATGTACAAAAACTAACTCAAAATGGCTAAAAGACTTGGATGAAAGACCTGAAACCATAAAATACATAGAGGAAAACCTGGGCAAGACCTTTCATGAGTTACGATTCAGAAATTCATTTCTGGACACATCTATAGCTGGCAAAAAATTAAGGAAGAAAACACCTGGGACTACATCAAAATAAAAAGCTCTGTACAGTAAAAGAGACAACAGAAAAAACAAAAAGAATCCCAACCAAGTGGGAAATTTTTTTTTGCCCTCCATACAAGTGATAAGGGTCTGATAACAAACATACACAAAGACTCACACAACTCAACAAAAACAAAGCAAAAAAAGAAACAGTTAAAAATGGGGAGAAGTTCTAAAATGACACTTGTCTAAAAAGGAAGTCCAAATGGCCAACAGGTATATGAAAAAGTGCTCATGTCATTCGCAGCGACCTGGATGGAGCTGGAAAAACTCATATTGGCGGAAATAAGCCAAAAAGAAAAAGAGAAGTACAGGATGGTCTCACTTATATGATGGATATAGGGAAAATCAAACAAAAAAATAAAAAAATGAAAACACACACACACACACAAAAACCAAAAACCATGGACACACCTAAAAGAAATCACATTAGCAGAAACAAGTTAAAAAGATAAAGACAG